>PISX010007767.1:0-86874 GCA_004024625.1 Mellivora capensis
CTAATTTTGGCCATTCTAACTGGTGTGAGGTGGTATCTCAATGTGGTTTTAATTTGAATCTCCCTGATGGCTGGTGATGATGAACATTTTTTCATGTGTCTGATAGCCATTTGTATGTCTTCATTGGAGAAGTGTCTGTTCATATCTTCTGCCCATTTTTTGATATGATTATCTGTTTTGTGTGTGTTGAGTTTGAGAACTTCTTTATAGATCCTGGATATCAACCTTTTGTCTATACTGTCATTTGCAAATATCTTCTCCCATTCCGTGGGTTGCCTCTTTGTCTATTTCCTTAAATAGGCACCTGTAAGTGATTACAAAGCACTGAAAGGGAATTCTTAATCAGGAGGAAAAGCAGGTGAGGAAACAGAAATCCCAGTACACTAACTGGAACTGCCATAAAAATTTAGTCAGTAGGAACAAATGTAATTAGAGGACCATTCTCTTCTCCAGGAGTATTTCTTCTGCTTTTTTTTTTCCTTCTGTTTTCCTTTCCTTTCCTTTCCTTTCCTTTCCTTTCCTTTCCTTTCCTTTCCTTTCCTTTCTTTTTCTTTTCCTATTTTAACCTTGGTATTCCCTATTGTAGTAAATCACCACCATAGCATCTTAGAACCAACTCTAGCCACTTGCTACATAATGTTTTTTTCTCAGATACATGGGCAATGAAGAAAAGGAAGATGTTTTGTCATGAGGATGAAGCAGTGTGGCATGTTCCTGTCATATGAAATGGCCATTCTCCCTATATGTGATGTTCCCTAGAGGGTATTTCTTTTCCCAGGAAGGAAATTTTATGTACATCTTTGGATAATCAGTTTCAAGAAGAGCACAGTGGTGCAAACATTCTTTCTTTTCATGATTGTTCTCAGCTCTCAGTCCCAGTTGAAAAGACCTTTCTTCCTGGTTTTGTACAGCACTGAATATACTGTCAATAAGTCATAGAAATCTCTGCAACTTCTTTCTCTTTCTATTCTTTTGCCATGCATTACATGTCAACATAGTCAGTGAATGAGACAAGTTAGACATACTACATCAGGAGACTAAATCTCTAGGGTTGATGATATCCTTAGGGCAAGGTGCTCGATATTCTGACAGGTGCCTTTCTTAAATTAGACTTTTCCTGTGTGCCACATTCTCTGTAGCCACTCAAGAGCAGAGGCAGTGGGATCAGATTGATTTTTAGACTGCTATCAAATATAAATAACAATTAACTCTCATGTCAGCTTCTAGCAGGCAGTCACAAGTGCAGGATGCCTGCACTTCAAGAAAGAATAAAGACATCCTCCTTTGGGCTGAATGATGTAAGAGAGCCTTGTCAGGATCAGAAGAAGATTTCTACAACCTTACTGAAATCCTCCACCATTATACCAGACAGAACTCTAATTCTAATTGCAGGTTAGAATCTATTTATGACAGAGTTCTCTTTAAGGTCTAAACTCCTTAGCATGGCTTGAAAGAAACTTCTAAAGATACCTTTGTAACCTCATCTCCAGCTAGGCTCCATGATGCCATATATTGTAGAAAAGTGAATTGTTGTTGTATTCTTTTTTTTTAAGATTTTATTTATTTGACAGACAGAGATCACAAGTAGGCAGAGGGGCAGGCAGAGAGAGAGGAGGAAGCAGGCCCCCTGCGGAGCAGAGAGCCCAATGCGGAGCTCGATCCCAGGACCCTGGGATCATGGACCTGAGCCGAAGGCAGAGGCTTTAACCCACTGAGCCACCCAGGTACCCTGAATTGTTGTTTTCTGATATGACTCCTTAATTCCCACCCATCAGTCTTTCCTTATACTTTTTTGGGAGATGCTCTGGTTTGTATTTCACATTTAACTATTTTATTAGATTTCAGTTCAGCTGTCAGTTTTAAAAATCTAAGAAAATAATGTTTATTGGCTTATTTCAAAAAATTGGTTTAAAATGCAGGGAGTCAGGACTGGTAAGATGCATTCATTAATATTGAAGACCCTGATTTCTCCTTACTGTGGTCATGCCATCTTCCCTATGTGCCTTCCTACCTTCTGGCTCAGTACAGTCACTCAAGCTCCAGCCACCAGAATTGGAAGGAAGAGAGGAACGGACACTGCCTTTTATTTATTTATTTATTTATTTATTTATTTGGCAGAGAGATCACAAGTAGGTAGAGAGGCAGGCAGAGAGAGGGGGGAAGCAGGCTCCCTGGTGAGCAGAGAGCCCAACGCGGGGCTCGATCCCAGGACCCTGAGATCATGACCTGAGCTGAAGGCAGAGACTTAACCCACTGAGCCATTCAGGAGCCCTGATACCCCACTACTTTCGAAGATACTTTCTAGAACTTATCTATTCCACTTAGATTCCATTTGTCATAACTTGCTTACATTGCCACATGTAAACTATAACAAAAATAAATCTTCATTTTGGGTTTTCATATGACCAGCTAACATGGTGGTTATATTCTGAGAAAGTAGCATAGACTGGGACTTGAAGAATAACTAGAATATCTCCCCAACTGGTAGTGGACTCCCACCTATCCCTGGCCCCTGGAGCAAAGCAGATTAATCTCCTACCCATGTTCAAATAGAAATTTGTTAACATTATTTTACCATCTATGTTCAGTTAAATTTTAATTACTCATAAAAAGAGAAATTTGAACTATATATAAAGAATGTGAAGTTTTTATTTGTCAGGATATGCGACCTTGCTCTACTTTAGGAAATACTATCTGTGTGTGTGTGTGTGTGTGTGTGTACATGTGTGTGTGTGTCTGTCTGTCTCTCATGCACGCACACACACACACAACTATTCTGAAGTTCAAAAGTTCAGTTTCTTCATTTACAAAAAGTCAGTAATAGCTACTTTTCTGTAGTTTTCTTGGTGTTTTAGAGAGTTTTAAAATGAGGTAGTATATGAGAGGTGTTTTTTAAATTGTAGGATGTATTAATTATCTTTTTAACATGATGGCTAGATAAGGAATTGACCCTAGCATTCTCCAGCATTATGATTCTCTTAGGATATAAATGAAAAAAGGAATCAAAGTTCTATTAATTCACCTATAGATCAAGAAGATTAGTACATATGAATTTAATTTCCCCTTTTTTATGCAGCAAATACTTTCTGAGTACCTATTATGTTCTGGACACTAATTTGGGCCCTGGGCTACAGGAGATAGTAAGACATGAAATTTTCACTCGTGGAGCTTATAATTGAAAGGAGAATATATATTCAAATAATGATGAAATATAGCATAATTATGCATTCAAGAAGATGTATTATCTGAATGTATAAAAATGGAAGATGGGAAATTGTATGGGTATGTAGGAAATTATGGCTTTCTGAAGCTGTGTTGTTTAAATATAAATCTGAAGGCCAAGAAGGCAGTAACTATGTAAAGAGAGACATTTGTAAGTGATCAGAGAAAATGCAAATTCCAGGTAGAGGAAATAACTTGTTAAGACCTTGAAATGAAAAAAAAAAAAAAAAAGACCTTGAAATGAGAAGGGTCATGGGAGCATTTAAGGGTATTGACATTTCACTTAACTGTTGGGAGCCCTGGTGTCCTAGTTTATAAAATAGCAACAATAATGAGTTCAAATTTTTTCATAGAGAATAAAATATAAGATTATTTGTAAATAGTGAAATCCTACAAAAGAAGTGATTCTATTTATCTATTATAAATGATAAAGCTGTAGGTGTTTCATGCTTTCTCTGTGGTTTTCAACCCCTCTACTTTGCAGTTAGTATTTTACTTTGACTTTGCTGAACGGTCTAATTTCTTTGGGTTTAATAGGAAGGAAAAAATAAATGTTTGGGTTTAGAAAGAACCTGATCCTAGAACTAATCCTAGAAATATACATGGATGCCCCATTATTGGTATCATCTGAAAGGAACCAGTCCCTAAGCTTTAAATAATCTGGATTATTTATTTATTTGTAATTGTTAGTGGAAGTAGGAGAGGAGGGGAGGGAAGGTCCAGCAAATATATCTCTAAACAATACATCCTGATTAAACACCTAGCTTCTGTATTCCCAACTAGTCTTGTGACTTATATGTTTGCTCTAACACAATCAGATATTCCTAAGACTTCTGCTCAAGAACCTCATTTCACTGAAATCCATTTAGCATGATAGACTTCATTTTATGGTAAGAAATACATTTGGTCACCAATGTACACTAAAGTTTCTTGTAGACCACACAAAGACAATGTTTTATGTCTCTAAGACCTTAGCTTTCTTAGTCTAATTAACCACATCTAAATTTAACAGGAATGAGACAGACAGAAGACGCCAATGTGCTACAAAATTCAATTCAAGATAGAACTTAGTCTTTCTAAACACTTTTAAAATGCAGTATATTATTTAGAAGCAACAATGATAATGAGTCCCTACTATGCCAAAGGTGAACTTTTAGCTTCTTTCACCCAGCTTGCCTGATTCAAATATCCCTAACAAGCCATGTGACTGATCATAGAAAGCATTATTCTCTCCATGTTGGCAGTAAGGAAACATGTTGAGAAATATTAAATGGCATAATCATGTAGCTTAAAAGAAGCAGAAGTAGATTTTCAATTTAAGTCTGCCTTATTCTACATCCAATGTTTGTTCTCTTATAATTAATAATCCCTCCCTTTGCATCTTTCCCCTCATGCCTCCACCCCCACATACATTCTACAGTAAGTTATAATAAAGATTCTTGAGAAGAGGTAATGGACATGACTGCTTTTGCTACAATTGTCCTCATTAAAACTATGACTCCTTAGGTCAGTATAGAGAAGAGAGAACCTGTTTAACTTGCAGAATCAGATTTTTTAAATTGACATTCTGTTACTTAAAGTATATATTTTACCTACATTTCAGAATAAAATATGTACATACTATCTTTAATCTCCTCCTAATTCAGTCCCCCTGATAGACCATACTCATTCACAAACCATATTAAACCATGAGAGCTTTAAGCAATGGAGCCAGAAAGGGAGGTTTTTGATGTCTGTTTCTTGGGAATTACCATTTAAGAATGTACTTTCTCAGGGGTTCTTGGCATCTAAAGATTTACAACATCACCGATTAAGTTATCCAAATATCAGACACCTCTAGCCATTTTGCTCTTCAAGGAACTCACTTTTGTTCTCTGCCTCCCCTCTGTACTATATAACATTGTGCATCAAATGTCTAAAGTAAAACAGACTTCATGGATCTGATAGGGAAGATATCATTCTTATTAGTGCAGACGATTAAAAAAGTAAACAGAAGATATGAAGAGATATGATCTTTCCCACAATCCATAGTTCACATAATTTAAGAAATGTCCTAAAAAATTACAGCTGACATTTTCTTTTTCCAACTAATATGGCACTGCTTTGTAGCAATTGTAGGAATACAAGATGCAATTCCCATGTCTCCTTGCTTGGATTTTTTTTTCATTTATTTTACATTCATTATTTTATATTATTTCCCTAAGCAAACAATTTATTGATAAAGCACTTTCTTCCCTTCAAAGTCACATACTATAAATTTACATATAATGCAGTCATTTTCTAGCTATATTTCTTGATAGGGAATAAATGGTATGATGGATGAGACCACTACATACAGCTCTGAATTTCCCCTCCAAATGTCAGTGGCATGCCCCATGCCAGTCACTGTGGCAGCTAAACCCTTCTCATGCACATTTTAAAACATTCTCTGGGTAAGAGATACTATTTCCATTTGAGAACCCCTGAACCAAATTTTGAGGAAGACACCATGACATTCTTGGATAAAGAAGAAAGGAATCCAAAGACAGGGATTATATTAACACAATACTGGGAAAAGCTCATATTTTTCTTCTCAGGAGAAACAAATCTCATTGTACATGTTCCTGTTTAATGAATATAGCAAAAGAGAGAAGGGAGAGATGTGAAAGTTTGTTCCCTTTCATTAATTGTTTGATTCCATAAGCTTCCTATGTTTGATTCCAATTCTTGAAAGCATTATGAGGATAGGATTTTATGATCTGAGTTTTCTAGCAAATGAAGCAGATATATTTTAATTATTCTTAAATGGGGGAAATTCTATACATTACACATTTTCTCTGTGAACAAGGAGAGGCAGGGCAAGTTGAAGTAAAAAGCAATGCATAAAATAGTGGGAAAGTCTACAGAACATAGTTTATACCAATGCAGTAATATAAAGAGTATGAATGCATTAAAAAATTAAGCAAAAGGCCACAAGTAGTGGCAAGTCCACCAAGTTGGGAAAGGGATATAAAGCACCCAACTGTCATAAATAAAAAAGGGAGAGCAGTATTTGATGTAACTGAATCATAAGAGGTTGGTAGGGTTAGGACAAGATTACCAAAATAAATGTGATTGAAATAATGACAGCACAATTAAGAGACATGTTCTGCTAAAAACGTGTGAGTAAAGAAGGGCTAGCAGAGTAATTGGGTGCTCTTTTATGAGAGTAAACCTGTTAGGTCATCGATGGAAGGAAACAAAATTAAAAGTCATGAAGGTTTGGGGCAAATGCTCAAGCTGGAACTGCACTGGAATCTTCCAGGCAGGGTCTTCATCTCATCCCTGTTCTACTCAGTGTGCTGAGGACCTTATCTTTCAAGGTTTGTTTGAAGTGCAGGCCCTTACCCACAACTGCTGAATCAGAATCCATATTTAATAAGATCCTTAGGTGGTCCATATACACATTAAATTTTAAAAAACAGTGAGCTTAAGTATCCCCTATAAAATTGCGCAACTGGGGCACCTGGGTGGCTCAGTGGGTTGAGCCTCTGCCTTCCACCCAGGTCATGATCTCGGGGTCCTGGGATCGAGCCCCGCATCGGGCTCTCTACTCAGTGGGGAGCCTGCTTCTCCCTCTCTCTCTGCCTGCATCTCTGCCTACTTGTGATCTCTGTCTGTCAAATAAATAGATATAATGTTTTTTTAAAAAATTGCGCAACTATGTATCTCCATCAAACATGTCCTTCCTCACTTATTCACAACCCAGTTATTCAAACAAAACCTAGGAATCCCTCCCAATTCTTTCTCCTCACCTTTTACAACTGTGAAGTCAATAAATTCGATACAATCTGAACTAGCTTTGTTTGACTTTTTCCTATATTCTCAGTCCTGGTTTTGCGGTCATTATTTTCATTGTCTAATTACTGAACTCTTGCAAGAGTGTCCCGACTAGTCTACCTGACTCCTATGTCTGCCTAGAGTGATTCTTGCCAAGCACAGATTACATCATGCTCCCATCTGCATAGAAACATATGATTCTTTATTGGATGAAGAATAGATTGAAAGTTTCCTAATGCAGTAGATATGTAACTTCATAATCCTGCCTCTCAATATCCTCTTTCTGTTGCCTCTGCTGTAGCCATATCTGACTTCTTAGGTCCCTCAACATCTTTCTCTTTCACAACGAAGGGTCTTTGCACATGCTACTCTTTTTGTCTACTTACACCTCTGTCTTTACTTGGATGGCTCTAAAGCAGACTGTGAAATATGCCAATGGACCTTTGGATGCAGGTAGTTTATTTTGGAAGTAATCCCAGTAAATGATGTAAAGGAGCTGGCAATGAGAAATGGGGAAGGAAGAAGAAATGAGGAAAACAGGAACAATGAGTGGTGTATCTGGAAGGTGGTTAGTTCTGCTTGTCTTATCATAAGATAAGCATTCACATTTATCCATTGACTCATAGTTCCCAGTGTTGGAAAGCATTAACATCCTTACTTCTGATTTGCTCCTAGGCATGACTGAATAGCCTTGTACGATTTTATAAGAAAGTTAAGCAGAGTTGAGATCATATAACAGCTGCATTTATGTGGAGAATGGGCAACAGTGCATGGACTATACACATCAGCTGTGTTGAGACCAGATGACCCAAAATAGTATTGTAAAGTGAATCACAACAATCTGTTGTATCCTCCCAAAACATTGAAGCATTCTGTTATCCTCTTCTCTCAATAAGTATACTTGCTTAAAAATATAGTACTAAAATCATGGTATTGCAGTATATCACTGAATATATCCCCTTCCCCTAAACAAGGGATTAGAGACTAAGACAATACAAAAAGAATTACATGGTTCTATTTTGCAGTTTATAATCAGATTATAACATAAAACAAAGAGACACAATGTAATTTGGGATTCACACAAGGAAATTGTTCTGAGTTGGATTGTGTACTCCCCCAAATTTGTTGAAGTCTTTTTTTTTTTAAGATTTTTATTTATTTGTCAGAGAGAGAGAGCGTGAGAGAGCGAGCACAGGCAGACAGAGTGGCAGGCAGAGGCAGAGGGAGAAGCAGGCTCCCTGCCGAGCAAGGACTCCATCCCAGTACGCTGGGATCATGACCTAAGCCGAAGGCAGCCGCTTAACCAACTGAGCCATCCAGGCGTCCCAGAATTTGTTGAAGTCTTAACTCCACTACCTCAAAATGGCCTTATTTGGAATAGAGTCATAGTAGATACAATTAGTTGGGATAGTGTGAGCCATTATGATTACTGTCTTTACAAGAAGAGGGGCAGATAGAGACAGAAAGGAAAGATGGCCATGTGAAGACAAAGAGAGACTGAAATTAGATTACCACAAGCCAAGGAATGTATTGCACCGGGAGCTAGAAGAGGCAAAGATGCATTGTGTCCTAGAGGCTGCAGAAGGATCACAGTTCTGCCTGCATCTTGGTTTTGGACTTCTTATCACCACAACTGTGAGACAATAGATTTCTGTCGTTTTAAGCTGCCCGGTCAGTAGTACTTCGTAATGTAGCCCTGGGAAACCAATGCAGAAATTATATGTTATAAAGTGTGTCAAATATATAGTGCTTATTAAAATATGAAAATCCCACAGCAATGGAAAGGACTAGATTGAATTGCAGAACATCTGGTTCCATGTTCAACCTTCTCATTTTACACCTGAGGAGCTTGCATTTCAAAGTAAGCCATTTACCAAGGAACACAGTCAGCAGCAGAGCTTGGACTAGAACTAAGACTTGATTCTCAGGCCATCACACCTTCTTCTTGACTGTACGATGTCTTTATACCTGAGCAGGGCCCACCAGCCCTGATCCAACTTTAGTCAGACATGCCCACCCTCTTTTGGAAGGCTGTTGGAGATTGACCTAAACATCCATAGTTTGTAATTGTCACAGAATGAGAATACCTTTTTCCCTACCAAAATGCTAGAGCACAGAGTCTAAGCATATTTAATGCAGTGGTTACCATGGCACCCATGTAATTTAATTACCACTCTTTTGTGAATATTTTAAAATGAAATTGTTAAAAGATCAAACAGCACATTCAACATTGTATGGCTATAGAAATGATAAGTAGCTTTTTAACTGAAAATGCTCTGTTCCTGTAGGGAGTTGATTATTTTTATGAGTTAAAATTTAATTATAGCATTGGATACATAATTGTATTTCTTTACTATATTACTGTGCTTCAAAAGTTAAATACGTCAAAAACATTTTACCTTTTACTTTATAACATTGACCAGTCACTTTACAAAGCTGAGACACAATTTCACCACCGAATTTTATATATTTCCAATTATAAAAATCCCCATGTATTTACAATATTTAAGGAAGTCTTACATAGAAAATAAAGACACCAGGGATTTTTGCAGTTTGGTATTGGAGTTATATAAAAGAATAACAACCTGTGGATTTAACCATTTATACATAAGCACTGATGACCTGTAAAGTGCCAAATTCCATGTCCGGCAGGTACAATCCAGATAGGAGCAAGTAACATTTAGAGCCTCCCTATTCAAGGTGTGGTTCAGAGACTAGTAGTATCAGACATTCCATTACCTGGGAGATTGTTAGAAATTTAGGATCACAGACCCTACTTTAGACCCATTAAGGTAGAATCCATATTGTATAAAATTTCCTTTGTAATTCCAAATGCACAATTAAGTTTGAGAATTCCTGGTCTAAAGAATTCAAAGTCCAATAATGAACAAAAACTTACACATAATTGCACATGAGTGTTGCATATGCTGTGCTCAGATATGCCCTGAGTAGTGTGATCAGAACTAAGGAAAGTGCTCAGAGTGGGGACAGAAGGGAATTGCCCAGAATTGTCTGGGCAATAATTGATACATAATTGACTAAGTAATGTTTGTTTGGGGTCTTAAAGGGTGAATAGTAGTTTTCTAAGAAGACAGTAGTTGAAGGAAAATCAGTGAATTTAAACAGAAGGAATAGGAATTACAAGGTAGAGAGGCATGAAAGAAATTGTTCTAGGAACCGGAACTGGTTCATATTTTTTTTTAATATTTTATTTAATTATTTGACAGAGATTACAAGTAGGGAAGAGAGGCAGGCAAAGAGAGAGAGAGGAAGAAGCAGGCCATCCGCGGAGCGGAGAGCCTGATGTGGGGCTCGATCCCAGGACCCTGGGATCATGACCTGAGCCGTAGCAGAGGCTTTAACCCACTGAGCCACCCAGGTGCCCCCAGAACTGGTTCATATTAACTGAAGTATAGAGCTTAAGGAGATCATGTTTTCTGACCAGAGCTAAGTCATGTATGTCTATTCAATGAGGCATTTGATACATAGTTAATCTTAAAATTATATTAATTTACACCAAATAATTTATATGCACATTATTTATAGAAAAGATTGACAATAATAAGACCAAAGGGCATTTTCTCTATCTTGAATACTGGTCATTTCATGGTTTTTTTTTTTTATTTTTTTTCCCCTAAACTAGCTTTACTAATAAGTATCTGGTAAGTTTATACCATTAGAATGTAAGCTCTATAAACTGAGGGGCCTTATCCACTTTCATTGCTGTTCCTCTCAAGCATAAATCAGTGATGAGAGCCTGATCATGTCTCATGTACATACCAAGAAATGCCCATGTTGTCTCATTATAGTAACAGTGTTTTAAAAGTTTGAGTTCCAGTTCATAGCAGTGAGTTGAGCCTCCTGCTCTGGGCTATATATATATGTATGGTTATCATTAATAACCAGTTACCTCATTATCAGGATATAATACAGAACCATTTCTGAGGGTACATTTTGTACCCAGGTAACAAGGGCTCCTCCTTCAAACATCCTAGAATTATCAGTGTCCCCCATTTTTCCCTGCTGATTATGAACTGACAAGCTTTAAAAAAATGATTATGAAGCATTTTAACCTCTGTTTTTGTTTAGATTGCCTCAGAAAGAAACCCTATGAAAAAGGACCTGTATATAATTAGTATATTCATATAAAACTCCAAGAAAGAGTCATAGGAGTTTAGGAAAATGAGAGAGAAAATGGAGGAAACTAAAACCTGACAGGTTATCAAGCAAGTTACCACTCTAAATAACTAAAGTTTGGTTCTATTATAGAACTCCGGTGAGGAGTACAGATTCCTTCCATCAGAGTTTTTGAATTTAAGAAGTGAAAGAAGTATGCATGTAACAGCTCTGGTCAGGCATTGGTCAAGTCTGTTCCTGGGCAGTGATTCATTCTGCAATGCATATGGTAGAGCAGGTTCCCACAGCCACTCAGGAAAGAAATTGCAGGTGCTGATAGTTTTAAGTTGGTAGCATGACATGAAATGAGAGTGTGACTATGGGTATTTGGACACACAAACTGCCTGCTAAAACTATCAAATAATTCATTCCTGAAACCTGGGTTTGTTTTCTCTTTTTGACATAAAAGAAGCTAATAATATTCGATTTATCCTTTGCAGAAAGAGAGGTGTTTCCTTCAACCAACTTTACATTTATTCTGAGACTATTAAGCCTACTAACTTAATAATAGGTACACAACTACAATAAAAGACCATTTACCTAGTTCTTCAAAGAACAAAAAATATCTTTTTTAAAGGTCTTATCCTAGCCCTGCCTTTGACTTGATACTGATGGTGATCTCTGTTGCTAAAAACAGTAAACAAAAATGCAAATTAATTCCTTGAAGAATACTCATATGGAATTCTGCATGTGTTTCAACAATTGTTCGATTTTATTTGTGAAGGCATTAGGGTCGATAGGAATGTCAGTTGAATCAGTTGATCAGTCAGTCAGTTGAATAGGAACGTCAATTATTTACTCTCATTCAAAGTCTAATCCATGGAGGACAGGCAGCAGATGCCATGTGGATATTTATAAATAACAAAATCTTTAAGTATCAAAGTATAGGTATCAGTTATTAGTGGAAAATCTGTAATAAGGATATTAATTGTGTATGAAGCAAAAATGGTACTCTTTATTCTACCTTCTTTGCTCTTCACCCATTCAATCCTCTCTCCAACTGAAGAAAACTAGCTTTCCCTGGTGAGTCAATCTTCCTTTATAGTTAATTGTAGGTAGAAAAATTATTCAAGAGAGAGAACAGAAAATACAGGACCTCGTTTGCCTGCATGTAGTATGGAAACTGGAAGCCTAAGAAGTCGTGACATCAGTGTGCAAATGGCCCCTAAGAATCAGTTAGGGTAGCTTCATCTGAGTAGAGATTTTTTTAAAAATTTAATTTAATTTTATTTTATTTTATTTTCAGTGTTCCAAAATTCATTGTTTATGCACCACAACCAGTGCTCCATGCAATATGTGCCCTCCATAATACCCACCACCAGGCTCAAACAACCCCCACTCCCCTCTCCCTCCCCTCCAAAACCCTCAATTTGTTTCTCAGAGTCCACAGTCTATCATGGTTTGTCTTCCCCTCCAATTTTCCTCCAACTCACTTCTCCACTCCACCTCCCAATATCCTCTGTGTTATTCCTTACGCTCCACAAATAAGTGAAACCATATGATAATTGACTCTCTCTACTTGACTTATTTTACTCAGCATAATCTCTTCCAGTCCCATCCAAGTTGATAGAAAAGTTAGGTATTCATCCTTTCTGGTGGAGGCATAATACCCCATTGTATATATGGACAATGTCTTCTTTATCCATTTGTCCAATGAAGGGCACCTTGGTTCTTTCCACAGTTTGGTGACTGTGGCCATTGCTGCTGGGAACATTGGGGAACAGATGGCCCTTCTTTTCACTCCATCTGTATCTTTAGGGTAAATACCCAGTAGTGCAATTGCAGGGTCATAGGGAAGCTCTATTTTTAATTTCTTAAGGAAACTCCACACTGTTTTCCAAAGTGGTTACAGCAGCTTGCATTCCCACCAACTGTGTAAGAGAGGGTTCCCCTTTCTCCACATCCTCTCCAAAACTTGTTGTTTACTGGCTTGTTGATTTTGGCCATTCTAACTGGTGTAAGGTGGAATCTCAATGTGGTTTTGATTTGAATCTCCCTGATGGCTAATGATGGTGAACATTTTTTCATATGTCTGTTAGCCATTTGTATGTCTTCTTTGGAAAAGTGTCTGTTCATGTCTTCTGCCCATTTTTTGACGTGATTATCTGTTCTGTGTGTGGGGAGTTTGAGGAGTTCTTTATAGATCTTGGATATCAGCCATTGGCTGTAGTGTCATTTGCAAATATCTTCTCCCATTCTGTGGGTTGCCTCTTGGTTTTGTTGACTGTTTCCTTTGCTGTGTAGAAGCTTTTGATTTTGCTGAAGTCCCAAAAGTTCATTTTCACTTTTGTTTCCCTTGCCTTTGGAGACATGTTTTGAAAGAAGTTGCTGTGGTTGATGTCGAAGAGGTTACTGCCTATGTTCTCCTCTAGGATTTTGATAGATTCCTGCCTCATGTTGAGGTCTTTTATCCATTTTGAGTTTATCTTTGTGTATGATGTAAGAGAATGGTCCTGGTTCATTCTTCTACACATAGCTGTCCAATTTTCCCAGCACCATTTATTGAAGAGACTGTCTTTTTTCCATTGTCTATTTTTTCCTGCTTTGTCGAAGATCAGTTGACCATAGAGTTGAGGATCCATATTTGGGCTGTCTACTCTGTTCCACTGGTCTATATGTCTGTTTTTGTGCCAGTACCATGCTGTCTTGGTGATCACAGCTTTGTAGTAAAGCTTGAAATCAGGCAATGTGATGCCCCAGGTTTGTTTTTCTTTTTCAACATTTCCTTAGCAATTCGGGGTCTCTTCTGGTTCCATACAAATTTTAGGATTGTTTGTTTCAGCTCTTTGAAAAATGCCAGTGGAATTTTGATTGGGATGGCATTGAAAGTATAGATGGTTCTAGGCAGTATAGACATTTTAACAGTATTTATTCTTCTGGTCCAATGCTTTTCCATCTTTTTGTGTCTTCAATTTCTTTCATGAGTGTTCTGTAGTTTTTCGGGTACAGATCCTTTACTTCTTTGTTTAGGTTTATTCCCAGGTATCTTATGGTTCTTGTAACTACAGTAAATGGAATCGATTCTTTAATTTCCCTTTCTATATTTTCATTGTGTTTTATAGAAGCAACTTATTTCTGTACATTGATTTTGTATCCTGCCACATTACTGAATTGCTGTATGAGTTCTAGAAGTTTGGAGGTGGAGTCTTTTGGGTTTTCCATATAAAGTATCTTGTCATCTGTGAAGAGAGAGAGTTTGATTTGTCAAATTTGAGGGTTCCCCTTTGAATACGTTTTATTTGAATTTGAATACGTTTTATTTCTTTATGTTGTCTGATTGCTGTTGCTAGGACTTCTAGTACTATGTTGAATAACAGTGTTGAGAGTGGACATCCTTGTCATATTCCTGATCTCAAAGGGAAGACTGTCAGCTTTTTCCCATTTAGGATGATTTTCGCTGTGGGTTTTTCATAGATAGATTTTATGAAGTTGAAGAATGTTCCCTCTATCCCTATACTTTGAAGCATTTTAGTTAGGAACGGGTGCTGTATCTTGTCATATGCTTTTTCTGCCTTTCTTGAGAGGACCATGTGGTTCTTCTCTCTTCTCTTACTGACATGTTTTATCACATTGATTGATTTGTGAATGTTGAACCACACTTCATCCCATGGATAAATCCCACCAGGTCTTGGTTGATAATCTTTTCAATGTATTGTTGGATCCTATTAACTAGGATCTTGTTGAGAATATTGGCATCCATATTCATCAGGGATGTTGGTCTGAAGTCCTCCTTTTTGGTGGGGTCTTTGCCTGGTTTGGGGATCAGGGTAATGCTGGATTCATAAAAAGCATCTGAAAGTTTTCCTTCTGTTTCTATTTTTTAAAATAGCTTCAGGAGAATAGGTATTATTTCTTCTTTGAATGTTTGGTAGAATTCTCCCAGGAATCCATCCAGTCCTGGGCTCTTGTTTTTTTGGGAGGTTTTTGACCACTGCTTCAATCTCATTGCTAGATATTGATCTTTTCATGTTGTCAATTTCTTCCTGATTCAGTTTTGGAAGTTTATAGGTTTCCGGGAATGCATCCATTTCTTCTAGGTTGCTTTACTTATTGGCATATAACTGTTGATAATAATTTTTGATGATTGTTTCTATTTCTTTGGTGTTATTCGTGATCTCTCCCTTTTCATTCATAATTTTATTAATTTGGGTCCTCTCTCTTTTCTTTTGGATTAATTTGGCCAGTGGTTTATCAATCTTACTGATTCTTTCAAAAAACCAGCTTCTAGTTTCATTGATGTGTTCTGCTGTATCTCTAGTTTCTATCTCATTGATCTCTGCTCTAATCTTGATTATTTCCCTTTTTGTGTGTGGGGTTGGCTTAATTTATTGTTGATTTTTCCAGTTCTTTAAGGTGTGAAGAGAGTTGGTGTATTCTGGATTTTTCAAAATTTTTGAGGGAGGCTTGGATGGCTATATATTTCCCTATTAGGACCGCCTTTGCTGCCCATAGGTTTTGGACTGATGTGTCTTCATTCTCATTGGTTTCCATGAATTGTTTAAGTTCTGCCTTGATTTTCTGGTTGATCCAAACATTCTTAAGCAGGCCTGTCTTTAGCTTCCAGGTGTTTGAATTCCTTCCAAACTTTTTCTTGTGGTTGAGTTCCAGTCTCAAAGCATTGTGGTCTGGGAATATGCAGGGAATAATCTCAGTCTTTTGGTATCAGTTGAGCCCTGATTTGTGACCCAGTATATGGTCTATTCTGGAGAAAGTTCCATGTGTGCTTGAGAAGAATGAGTATTCTGTTGTTTTAGGGTGGAATGTTGTTTTAGGGTGGAATGTTCTATATATGTCTATGAGGTCCATCTGGTCCAATGTGTCATCAATGCTCTTGTTTCTTTATTGATTTTCTGCTTGAATTATGTGTCTGTTACTCTCAGACTGTTAGTCTGTTACTGAGAGTAACAGACACATAATTAATGTATTAATGTATTTGTATTAATATGACTATCTTGATTAACAGTTGTCTTATGTAGTCAGCTACTCCCATATTGGGGTCATAAATATTTACAATTGTTAGATCTTCTTAGTGGATAGACTCTTTAAGAATTATGTAGTGTCCTTCTTTATCTCTGACTACAGTCTTTAGTTTAAAATCTAATTTATCTGATTTGAAAATCACTACCCCAGCTTTCTTTTGAGGCCCATTACCAGTTCCTAAACTGGCACAGAAAATATGACTGATGAATGTTTTGTTGTCATCTTCTATCATGTCTTTTGCCTTAAGAGAGACATGATAGAAAGGAAAAATAGGCACATGCTTCTTTGCCAAAATAACTTCTATAGAATAGAAATGAAGGAGGAAAAGACTTGCTCAATGAAAGTGTGCAGCTCCCTAGAGTAGTAAATATGGGAAGAGGAGGAAAAAGTGATATTACAGATTTACTGTAGAAATGAATGACTCTCTAGTGGATGGTTGTGTAGATTGTCTTTAAAGATCTCCTCCATATCCAATTTTGGTGAACTAGGAATGATATAAGTGTTATTGTCTGGATATATGGATTTATCCTATGTCCACTATATATAGGTCATATGACCTTGAGCAGTTTATTTAATCTCTCAATGTGATATTCAATACAGCAGGTCTTTAAAGCTTCATTACATAGTTAATATCATTCAAATTGAGTTCCACACAGCCCTAAGGTTTACTGGAAGCATCTTAGAATTCATTGAAGGGGGACAGGAGCAAAGCCAAGTGATTGGAACTTCAGGATCCCCAGTAATTTCTATCCATAGTAACACCATTTTGACTCTATTTTATTGTTGGAATCACAGAATAGACTCAAGAACAACAGCACAATTTTATGAGGGAGCATTTCTTTCTCCTAAAAATTATTTGAAAATCAATGAAATAGTGCGTAAGAAAACTGCTCTATAATCTCTTTATTATAGAAATGCTATTTATAATTCTTGACATTTGAGGATACGGTGTCATGCATGTAAAGTAACCTATTGTTCAAAATTAATGGCAGTTTTTTAAAGTGTAGTAACACCATAGAGTTATTTGGAATTTCTGCCTCCTAGCACTTCCCATTCACTCATAAATACTTTCTTAACAATAAGTTCTCTAATGCTCATGTATAACTATCAGGGTTTCAAATGTTAATACAGTAAACGTAAAATGGAAAGAGAGGGTTTTCAATGTCAATTTTTTATCAAAGCAAATAATTTTATCCTTTGAAAGTATATTTTAGGGGCACCTGGGTGGCTCAGTGGGTTAAAGCCTCTGCCTTCAGCTCAGGTCATGATCCCAGGGTCCTGGGATCCAGCCCTGCATCGGGCTCTTTGCTTAGCGGGGAGCCTGCTTCCTCCTCTCTCTCTGCCTGCCTCTCTGCCTACGTGATCTCTGTCTGTCAAATAAATAAAATCTTAAAAAAAAAAAAAGAAAGTGTATTTTAAAAATTACTTAGAGAATGTTGGCCACCAAATGTTAAAGTTGGTGGTATATTTATCAATTATCTGGTCTTTTCTTTAAATTTTTTATGATAAACAGAAACAAATATTCAGAGTGGGAAAATTCATTCATTTATCTTTCCACTTATTCAGCAAAGATTTATTCAGCCCCTATAATGTCTTACACACAATGTTATGTGCACAGAAAGAAGATGATTACCAAACAGTTCCACTTTGAGAGTTCAGTCTAGGGAAGAAACACACACAGCAAACTAATGTATTATAAGGCTTTTGAAGAGTTACAGAACAGATATGGGTGTCTGCGAGGTCATAAGAAAGCAAATACAAATGTGGAGGACTCCTGGATGAAACTGTAAATTGTCTGGGTAACTAGGAATCTCATGATAACAATGAGGTTCCTAATATTCACTGTGGGACATGACAGCTAGGGAAACTTAAAGGCTCTAATGTTTAGTTTCAGGGATATGTCTTTCCTAGTCCAGATTGTTTGAACTTTTTCCCACACTAAAGTATTCCAAGATCATGTTTCTTAGCTGCCCTCCGCAACTACTATGATATGATTTGCATAACTTTATTAATTTCTTCTTCAAAGAAAGGCCTCACACCTCTGTGTAAAGGCTATTGGGTGGGTTGTTTTGTGTTTGGTTTGGTTTTGTTTTGTTTTTTAGAATATACAAACTATGTTAACATAGGCTTTATATAACATTCATTTTCATAGATTGTTTTCCCTTTGGAGCCTGACATACTCCTTCTTTTCATTTATTAGGTCTAAAAGAAAGCTCACAAAATCCATTTCTTTTCAATATTTTCTAGGTCTTATAAGATTATTCTGCTGTATGTTCTTAGCAGACATCTTCAGGTAGGAACACCTGTGCATTTGAATGTGACAGTTGGATCTAGTGAGACTATCAGATTGGGGATATTCATCTAATCCTTAGTAATTTATATTTGATAGGATCTAGAATTATTTTATTTTCATCTCAGTGTCCTCTTGTGAATCACACAACAAAACTGCTTTTAAAATTATTTCCAGTTCTGAGATATTATGGTTCTAAGAATCTAGAGTATCATATGTTATCATATATTATAGCTTATCAAAGTTTTTCAGATACAAGGAATAGATACCCACTCAGATTAGCTTAAACACAAACAACTTAAGATTTGTACCCTTTATTTTATGAACTACATTATAACTCTTGTTCCAACATCCCATTTTAAATGCCCTTTTCACTCTCAACAGTATGCTGATTTGAATGATAAATTATAGGTCATCTGTCAATCACAGTGTGTTGGAAGATTTAGTATAGTAATATGGGGGTAATCTAATGAGACTATGACATAGACATTAAGGTTGCAGTCTCTCTTTTATTATCTGTCTATCTGACTATCCCCCCATCACCTATCTCCCTTTCATTTTCTTTAGATATAGGTAGAGAACTTTTCAAGGTGCAAAGTTATGGACATGATAGTAAGTCATTGCACAGAAACTTTTGAGGTCTTTAGCACACCAAATATGTTGTAAGACACAGAATATGCAACACAGAATAATGGATGATCTTTACCTGTGTGATACAATTTGGGGGAGCAGCCAGATAAATAGAGAATTAACTCTACTACAGAATGTTATAGAAGGAAAAAAGAAAGGACATAGGGGGATATGAAATTTTATTTGAGAAACTATTAGGCATAGTTTCAATTTGGAGCAATCTAGTAACACTCCAAAAAGAAATATACTGGTGGTATTGGGTGAGGCATATTTTGAAGACTTTATTACAATGTGAAGTAGTTTTTGGTTTTGGGTATTTTTTAGTGTTAATTGGGTTTCTAATCATTGGGAGTGTTTAAAAGTAGTCAAGACCCCCACTTCTTTGGAAGTTATATTTGACTGATTCATGCATGCATGCATGCATGCGTGCAAATATAATCTACAGGAAGATGTCACTCATCCTCTATACAATGGATAAAATTGAAAACACAATTCCTATCAAGTGTTAGGGAGTATGTGGAAAACCTAGCCCTCTCAAGCATTAGTTTTAGAAGTAGAAGTTGGTAAGTAATCATACATATATATTTGTATATAAAATCTAGTCCACTAATTTCACACTTAGGTATACACCTATCAGAAATTAACACTTATGATCACATTGTATACTTGTATGATACTATTTTAAGAATGTTATTCATAATAACAAAAAATTCAGAAAAACAACATAATAGATAAATGTATGTTATAGTATATTTATAAAATGGAATCCACATAGTTATGAAAAAGGATGGGATACTATTACATATGACATCAGAGATGACTCTATCAGACATAATATTGAGGCAAGAAGCTATACATATAATTTCATTTATATGGATTCAAACTTCTATATTTAAAATGATTCTATGGTGACAGTAATAACATTTTAGGGGCTGGTTGACTGAGTGGAGATAAGAAGAAGTATGTTAGAATGATGGAAATATTTTAAATCTTGTTCTGGGTGGTGGTTACATGAGTACAGACTTATGAAAATATTTATAAACCTGTACACTTAAGATTTGTGCAATTTACTATAGGTAATACGTAATTAAAAAATAGTCTGCCGTCTTGTAAGAGATTAATTTATTCATCTAAGCATTAAAAATACTGAAAACAATGCTAATCACTAGACATAAGTGCAAAAGAGATAACTGATGTTTTCATGGAGAAATTTATGGAGGTTGGAAAATATTACACTTAAGGACAGACAATTCAATACTGAAATGTTATATTTCTACATGGGATGCTGAACTCACCTCCACTTTCCATTTAAAATACAAGTGCACATTTACAGAGTATGTCATAAATACCAGGCATCATATTTGGAATTTAGAGAACAGAAGTGGACAAGAATGATGTAGTATCTTACTTCGGGCAACTCCCAGTTCACTGACACTTGATTCCCCTGTCAGGACTTCCACTTTGTATCTCCACTGATTGAAGAATGATGGTGCTGATCTTATCTGCTATTTTTTTTTAATTTTTATTTTTTTATAAACATATTTTTATCCCCAGGGGTACATGTCTGTGAATCGCCAGGTTTAGGGATCATTTCTATAGTTTGTTATCTGCTATTTTTAAGTAGCTGTAGAAACAAATATATATTGCCAACTCAATATTTGCTGTCAATTTTATTATGTTATCAATATCTCTTTTCTTTTCCCTGAGCATATATCCCATCAGTATTGAATGTTTAAGGGAAAAATAAATCTTCAAAGCCAAAGATAAATCCATAGAACTAAAAATGGCTTGATGAACAAGTCCAGAAGAATAATACTGAATCTTTAATAAGCATTTCTTTGTTCTGAGTTAAAAAATCATTTATGCTGCTTAAGAACATATATATAAATTAATGGAACCAAATCATAATTGAAATCCAAGAAGTACTTCAGTAAAAACTTGATAGCTTTACATTTTTCTCTAAAGTGTGAATTTCAATTTTTCATTTATAGTTATTATTAGTCTCTCTCTCTGAGAAGAGATTTTTCCAAATAGTTTTAAAATGCCTTTAAAAGATCTAGGTAATAGGAAAGAAAGTCTTTAAGTTCTTCGCCATACTGTACTACCAGCCACAGACACCTAGAATACCCTCTAAGCTGTCAAGAATTGCCAAATGATAAAAGGGAAAATGATGAAAAGGAATGGAACGTTGGAGCTGACTGCCTAAAAGCCAAAATTTCTCCTGGGATTTCTTTATACAAAAGAGAGGTTTCAGTACTTCCCAGAGAACACCGGATCACATTAACTTATTCAAATATGAGGTCAGATCTCAGTGTTTAGATTTAAAGCTGTCCTGTATGTGCCTTGATAAGGGGGAAAAAATGACAAATCACACCTTTGAATAAATTCATTTTAATCCCTTTCTTCCTTTTGATGTAATAAAAATAGTCTTGTCATGTAGCTACGATTGCATTTAATGGTTGTCATTTACAGAAATGGAAAAATGATGTCTGAGTATAATGCCTTCAAATATGGCTAATAGCATTTTTACATACGGAGAAAAATACTTTTATTTTACATGAATAAGACCGTTGCTTCATGATGATGATTATTGAAAATTCAGCAGCTTCTCTTATTATAGGATAATGATAAGAACGGCTCTATCTCTTCTCTGTCATTTATGTTAAAAAATGGTAATCCAAGCAAATCTATATTCCTAATGTTTGCTGTAACCCCATTAGTTCTCAGACAAATTCTTATCAAAAGTCTTGCCTAATTATTACCACTTTACCTGATTTTAATCTCATATTTTAAATAATAAAGATGTCTCAATCTGTTATATTTTAAGATGACCTAGTAAATGCTGTTTTTCCCCCCATTAAGCATTTCTTAAGCACATAACTTGTCACTTCTATACTAATTTGCTGTAACACTCGTTGATAAGTGGACATTAATTAATGC
This sequence comes from Mellivora capensis, assembly GCA_004024625.1. NCBI lineage: Eukaryota > Metazoa > Chordata > Mammalia > Carnivora > Mustelidae > Mellivora > Mellivora capensis. The sequence goes on from PISX010007767.1 coordinate 22,037, forward strand.
TAAATTACAATGGAATTTTTATGGAATTACAGGTGACATCTGCATCAGCACCAAATGAGTTCATCATGATTAAACTTATTACCATTTCTAATTAACCTTGAGTGCCCCTGGATGTTAACTGCACACAAGGCAAGTGTATATGCAGCTTGCAGCTCCTACTGAAAACAAACCCGGCACATTACACAGCCATTATGAGTTAAGAAAGAATGGCTCAGACCACTTCTGTACTCATTGTGTATGCAAAGGATCAGAAAATGAAAATATCAAAAATAGTCTGAAGATTTTGAAAAACAAAATTGTTGCTCTCAAAACAAAAGTCAAAAAGAAGCCTTCCACAAATTGAGTTCACCTTGAGTATCATGGACAGGCATATGGAAAAGGTTTATTTTTATTCCCTATAATCAAATTAAAACCTGTTTCTTACTTACCACTTTTTCCACTCCTGATAGCAAAGTTTTCTCTGATGAATGTTGCTAAACTACAATATAAGCCTTATACTTAGAATTTGTTTGTGGTCCTCTGTGACCTGAAGGGAGCCAGGAACCAAGAATAGAACTGACCTGATGTCCATAACTATATCAGACTGGGCTACTGGAGTGATGTATCTCAATTCCAGTGTGTAGCAGGAAGTGAAGAAGGCAATCACAAACAGTTCCTGATTCTGGAAGCACCTTTTCCTAACCTTGAAAATACTGTTCAGGGGTGCCTAGGTGGCTTAGGCGGTTAAGTATTTGCCTTGAGCTCAGGTCCCAGCCCCATGTCAGGCTCCCCGCTCAGTTGGAGACCTGCTTCTCTCTCTCTCTCTCTCTGCCAGCTGCTCCCCCTGCTTGTGTGTGCACTTTCTCTCTCTGTCAAATAAATAAAATCTCTAAAAAAGATAAAGAAAAAAGAAAATATGCTGCTCAGAATGTTCATGGCAGGGAACATACCTGACTGACTATCCCAGCTACTATCTCACTGGATCCACTAGTGCATTTGCTCCCAAACCCAGGTAATGACTTAGGGCAAGATCATGCCAACAAAATGTGGGACTCCCCCAAGGGCAAGTTCTACCTGAAAACTCCACAGTGTTTCAGTGGAAACTTTGATGAAATTTTTTTAAGATTTATTTATTTATTTTTAAAGATTTTATTTATTTATTTGACAGACAGAGATCACAAGTAGGCAGATAGGCAGGCAGAGAGAGAGGAAGGGAAGCAGGCTCCCTGCCGAGCAGAGAGCCCGATTCGGGGCTTGATCCCAGGACCCTGTTATCATGACCTGAGCCAAAGGCAGAGAGGCTTTAACCCACTGAGCCACCCAGGCGCCCCTATTTATTTATTTGAGAGAGTGAGTGTGCACGGGGTTTGGGGAGTTAGAGAATGTCAAGCAGACTCCCCACCAAGTGCAGAGCCTGTTGCAGGGCTCAATTCCAGGACCTCCAGATCACGACCTGAGCTGAAACCAAGAGTCAGAGGCTGAACCAAATGAGCCACCCCAGGCATCCCATGATGGAAGAAATTTTTAAAGATTTTATTTATTTGAGGGAGAGAGAAAGAGAGAGAGAGCAAATGCACATCCACACAAGCAGGGGAGGGGCAGAGGGAGAGGGAGAAGCAGATTCCCCACCCAACAGGGAGCCTGACATGGGGCTCTATCTCAGGATGCTGGGATTGTGACCTGAGCCAAAGGCAGACATTTAACCGACTGAGCCACCCAGTTGTCCCTTAATGGAAGTTTTGAGAGTATTGCAGTTCAGTATTTTTTCTGCATCATCTTCCTTCTTCTCCCTTCTCTTTCATAGGGGTTGAAACTTCATCCAATTTTGAAATCTCCCTCTTATTTTTCCAGCATATATATTCTCACCTTGGTAACTGTTTCTCAGGGTACCCAAGCAAATCCACATAGTCATGAGTAAACAGGACCCAGAAAACGTTTTAAATTCTGATAATTGAGTAAAATAATGTCTGTTTCCAGAGTAACTAGCTCTGGAACAAGTGAAAATATGGTGGAAAAGAAGGCAAAAGTGCCTCAAAATATACTTAGTGGTCTAAAAGAAAATACGACCAGGAGTGCCTGGGGTGGCATAGTTGGTTAAGCATCCAACTCCCAGTGTCAGCTCAGGTCACAGTCTCACCGTCCTGAGATCCAGCCCCATATCAGATTCCCCACTCAGTACAGAGTCTGCTTGAAATTCTCTCTCCCTCTGCCACCCCCACTCATGCATACGCTCATAAATAAATAAATAAATAAATACATAGATAAATAGATAAATAGGTAAATAGATAACTAACTAACTAACTAAATAAATAAATAAATGGCTGGGCAAATAACAATTTGCTCTTACTGGCAACTATTAAAATGCTCACACTATATTGCTCAGCATAACATGGGACTAGCTAATATCAAAAACCAAGTCTTGGTAAGTTGTCAACTCAGTTTAGGAGTAAATATTTGACTTTCTTCATCATATCAGAGTTCTTTCCATGTGCCAATGAAAAGACAGGATATTTTGCATATTTCTCCTATGTACCCAATGTTATTAAAGCTCAGTTACTCTATAAATTGAGTGATACTGATATTTAGAAAAATGGACATTTTTATTAAAATTTTAAAACACTTACCTCAAATAATATTGAATAAAAATGGTTTTATTCATTATATATTTGCATATTGTGATTCTCAACAGCTCATAGGGGAGAATAAGTGCTACCTAGCAGGCTCTATTTTCTTGGAGGGATATGTTTTCTTGAGGGATATGTTAAAATCACATCTTCAAATCAGGAGATCCTATCCTCCACTTTTTTTTCAGACTCTTCTGTGGAATCCTCATTTTTCATGTGCACTGGATGTTAGAAATTGTTGTTTCATGGAAGTGGCCAGGATCCAATTTTGAGATGTCTCTGATCTCAGTCATTATATTTTAGGATACTCACACTCAGATCTAACACACTCGGTGTGCAGATTCTCAACATTTTTTGACACATTACCCTTTTAAATATAGATTTTATTTAGCTATCTAATGCCCTCTGCTCTGCTTTCCAGAAATAATATTTATATATAATGTATCCTACCACACTAGTTAGCAAAGAAGGAAATGGAATGCCCTAAATGTAAGGGATAATATTTTATAATGTTTTTAATATAGAAATTACTGAGCATGACTATACTAAAACAGAATAAAGTAGGTGAATACTTACTTCTAAACACAGAAATACTATGAATGCTTCACTTACAAAACCCAACTGATACAGTTGTGTTATATTGGTGACTGTAATATGACAAGCAGCATTGCTATAAAAAATGGTTGATTTTCAAAAATATTGAATAACCCTTGCTGAACTTCAAACCAAAAGAGCAAACATTTCCTTGATATGTAAATAGTAGTCTTCCCCCAGAATTTCATGCATATTAAGTCCATGTTAAAATACATTGTTTATATATAAAACAGATTGCATTCTAGAGCCAAATGATTATAAAATACATAGCTATACATCATGTATAAATATATAAGATCAGGGGGATACCCACAAGGTGTTTTGAACTCGAGAAAATTATTTTTGGAGGAGAGAGCTGCCCCACAATTTAAATGAGAGTGGAGAGCCACAGCCATGTGTTGAAAAATGTCTTCATGTATTTCTTTTTTTTTTTTTTAATTTATTTATCTGACAGAAATCACAAGTAGGCAGGCAGAGAGAGAGAGAGAGAGAGAGAGATGAGGAAGCAGGCTCCCCGCTGAGCAGAGAACCCGATGCAGGGCTCAATCCCAGGATTCCGGGATCATGACCCCAGCCAAAGGCAGAAGCTTTAACCCACTGAGCCACCCAGGCGCGCCGTCTTCATGTATTTCTAAACAACGATTTCAGAATATGATCCTTGTCCTGTTAAGAATTATTAACCTGGATTGTATTTAGCTTGAGTTTCAAAAGTTTAAGTCAAATTCCCAGTCTCCTTTGAGAAAACATGAGGCTTATGAAGTGGGATACATATACAGATAGATGGATGACCTATCCTTGTTTGATTATTTATATCATTTTAAAATAAAACAAAATTATAAGGTCTCTAAAGGAAACCAACACAGAGATATACAGACCTTGTAGTTCTCCAGCCAGCCAAATGTTATTTACACACATTTCCATCAACTCAGCTTTTGACGTCTCATCACTCCCTCACCTCCATCCTTCACCCCTTTTTTCTTCACTTCCTGTTACTTCATTGTTCTCCCCTGAAGTGGGAGACTAGAAACATCCTACCTGGTTTTCTGCAAAAATTGTATTTTGGCTGAATCTCTAAATAAGTATTGCAAAAAACCAATGGTATGTTATCATAGTACTATAGCTATTGCAAAAAATACAAATGAGACTTTCATCTGAAATGCTTCCTGTAGAGCATGACCAATGATCCCTTTCTCTTGGACATTGTCTTTCCTCTCATAATCGTTTATGTGCAGACTTATTTTTATGTCAGTCCTCTGATTGGACTATCATCAATTTCATACCACAGGTTCATGAGGGCACAAGAAACCTTCAGTCACAGTCTCATTTTGTAATAGAGTCTGTACCTTTTCAGACTGCTGAAATAGGACAAAAGGATTTGCTTTTCATCATAGGACAAATTAAATTTTAATTGCCTGTTAAAACACAAATGTCAAAAGCAAATCTTAAAGGCAGTGTTGCAGTCCTCTCGTATATCATGTTTTAGTCCCATTTGCATGCAAATTAATTCTTTTCTTCATTTTAAATATGTATTTTCACAGAATATGTTAAATATTTATTTCAAAGCATTATATAGTGATACAATCTTGTGTGTATGTGTGTCTATGCAGGAAAAAATAATAATCAACTTTTTATTTAAAAAAATTCCTTTCATATATGTATTGAGTTTAACAGCAGATAATTATCTCAGATAAACTTTTTTTAACTGAAGAGTGTGTAAAGTTATACATGAGATATTAATCAGATTTCATAATTATTTTGGTCTGCAGTTATTGCCCTGTTTTTAAAATACATTAGTATGTTTCTGATATACCTTACCTCCCTTGCAGTTCCTATTTATTGTTCTTATTTTGGAAATGACAGTAAGGTTTTTCTGGGGACAAGTTGTGTTCTGTTAGGTCCTGTTTGGAAGGACAGGAGAGTAAAAAGTAAAGGTTATATACTTACACCCCAACAGTGCTGATATGAACATAATTATTTAGTTTTATTCAATTATCATTCAAATATGGCATGTAATTGTGAAACTTATGGAACTATGAAAGTGGAAATTTATAATGATGCAGGCTTAATTTCATTAATTTAATGCATAAAGCACATATTACACAGAGACAGACGTCAAATTAAAAACTCTCAGACTCTAATTAGCTTTAGAAATCTCTTATGTCTAATTGATATGGCTGTCATAATCAATTTAAATAGTGATTTCAACCTGACTATGATGCAGAAAAATTCCTCATTCATTAACAATTTTTAAAGGGAACTAATATAAGACATGGACATATGTATATCTATATATGTCTAGAGAGCGATATCTATCAAATATAAATAGATATAGATACCTCTTATTCAATATAGCCAATGGGTCACATAAGAAACATAGTTCCAAAAACTTGATTTCTATGAGTAAATTATCATTGTATATTAAAAAGTTCTATGACTAACCCAACTTTTTAAAATTCATAGAATATTCAGAACATTTATTTATTTTAATCACTACTTCTGAATCCTTTCTACCAAAATTATGCAAGCAAAATATTTGACTGATTAGAGAGTTTTTCATAAAAGTCTAACTTTACCAGATATGTTAGCAAAAAATATAGATGATGGATTGATAGTAAAATGTTAGTAAAAAGATTAAGAGATTGACAAAGTAGAGATATAAATCTAGCTGTAAGCAGTAATAATGAAGAATAATTAGTTATGAAAAGAAATACAGTGTTAGTTTTAATTTTAAAAGATTGAAACATCTGTTCAATCAGAGGATCACCTGAATATCTCAGTGTTTGTACAAATGCCCTTTAGCTGCAGAGTGACTACCTTTCTATGAGTGTGTTTATCCTCCTCTACAAAGTGGCCTCAAACTGGGTGAATTTTGATTAAAAGTGTGTGACCACATTACATCTACATTAGACACTAAGTAAAAGTATCCATCCAGATTCAAAAAGACCATTAAATAAAAGGAATGGACAATAGACAACTTATTGCCTTCCTAATAAGCAAACTTGGAAAATTAAATGTTATAATCTAACCATATAGCTTTCTTAGACTATGGCCATATACCATGGGAGAAACGAGATCTTTATTATTTTTTAATATATTTTTTAATTATGTTATATTAGTCACCATACAGTACTTCATTAGTTTTTGATGTAGTGTTCCATCATTCATTGTTTGCATATAACACTGAGTTCTCATTGCAATATGTGCCCTCCTTAATACGCATCACTGGGCTAACCCATCCCCCCACACTCCTCCCCTCTGAAACCTTCAGTTTGTTTCCTGGAGTCCATAGTCTGTCATGATTCATCTCCCCCTCTGATTTCTGCCCCCCTTCATTTTCCCTTCCTTCTCCTAATGTTCTCCATGCTATTCTTTATGTTCAACATATGAGTGAAACCATATTATAACTATCTTCCTCTGCTTGACTTATTTCACTTAGCATAATCCCTTCCAGTTCCATCCACGTTGATGCACATGATGGGTACTCATCCTTCCTGACGGCTGAGTAATATTCCATTGTATATATGGACCACATCTTCCTTATCCATTCGTCTGTTGAAGGGCATCTCAGCTCCTTCCACATTTTGGCTATTGTGGACATTGCTGCTATGAACATTGAGGTGCATGTGCCCCTTCTTTTAATGACATCTGTATCTTTGGGGTAAATACCCAGTAGTGCAATTGCTGGGTCATAGGGTAGCTCTATTTTTAACTTTCTGAGGAACTGCCATACTGTTTTCCAAAGTGACTGTACCTACCTGCATTTCCACCAACAGTGTAAGAGGGTTCCCCTTTCTCCACATCCTGTCCAACATTTGTTGTATCCTGCCTTAATAATTTTTGCCATTCTAACTTGGTATAAGGTGGTATCTCAGTATGGTTTTGATTTGAATTTCGCTGATGGCTAAAGATGTTGAACATTTTTTCATGTGTCTTTTAGTCATTTGTATGTCTTCTTTAGAGAAGTGTCTTTTCATGTCTTCTGCCCATTTTTTGACTTGATTATTTGTTTTTTGGGTGTAGAGTTTGAGAAGTTCTTTATAGATCTTGGATACCAGCCATTTGTCTGTAGTGTCATTTGCAAATATCTTCTCCCATTCTGTGGGTTGCCTCTTTGTTTTGTTGACTGGTTTCCTTTGCCATGCAGAAGCTTTTTATCTTAATGAAGTCCCCAAAGTTCATTTTCGCTTTTGTTTCCCTTGCCTTTGGAGACGCATCTCAAAAGAAGTTTCTGTTGTCAATGTTGCAGAGGTTACTGCCTAGAAACAGAGATCTTTAAATGGAAGACAGTGCCTTATGACTTATGACTAGATTAAGCATTTTTCGAACATGATGAAAATACATAAGAACTTGCCGGCATTTCATTGCTTCCTTTGGGAGGCCAGTGTCAGACCTGAGTCTTTGAGCAAAGAGTGGGAAGGATCCATATCAACTTAATTGAGGCTTTATGTTTGCCTCTAGTGTCAGTCTTCAGCCAATTTATGGAAGTACACTCTACATGTCCCACCTCCTTACTGCATACACCCACGGTCTTCATTCTGCTCTTTTCTAATTGGTTCAGAGGCGTGTGTGCTGTATCACTGAACACCCCAGCCACATCCTAAACCACATTTTGTCATAAAGGTTTTGGAGTAGCACAACTCATTCCTTGTCATTTTTAAATAAATTTTCTTAATGAAATGACATCACTTTTCCACTAATTTCTTGTAGTGCTTTTTTAGTTTTATTTATATAAGTTTGTTTCCCATCATCATTTTCTCCTCGAAGGAATATATTTTTTATGTAAACTCATTTGAGCCAAACTCCACAGAGTAATTCTGAGCTTTCAAAGCAGGTATGGGGGACTCTTCACTACAGGTGTGTAGGAGCCTAAAAACTGGCCTCCCAAAGATATATTAACGTTCTAATGCTTGGAACCTGTGAATATTACCGGATATGGAAAAGAGTGAATATTACTTTATGTGGAAAAAAAGTGATTAAGAATCTTGAGAGGCAACACTTACCCTGGATTATCTGGGTAGTACCTCTGTGCAATCACACATATCCTTATAAGAGATAGACAAAGGGAGTTTTCACTCAGTCACACATATGGTGTGAAGACGGAGGTAGAGATTGGAATGACAAGGCCACAAGCTAGGGAATGCCTGCAGCCACCAGAAGGTCAAAGATGCAAGGAGCTGACTCTTCTGAAGCTCTGGAGGAAATGCTGTCCTGGGACACCCTGATTTCATACTTCTTTCCTCTGTAACAGTGAGATAATTTTGTTCTTTTGTTTTAAACCACTGAATATGTGGTAATTTTGGGGTGGAGGCAGCCATAAGAAATTAATACAGTGTGATAAAGTATGGACTTCTAGGTCAGCTTTACTCCTTCACAACATGTAACTTTAAGTATTTCTTCCTGTCTTAGTTTCTACAGCCACAAAATCAGTGTAAAATAGTTCCCATCTCATGAAGTAGTTGAAAAGGTTTCAAAAACCAAAGTACCACTTTAAGGATGATAAGCATAGTGACTAGCAATAAAATCAGGATGATCACTAAATATCGTTACTTTTATTATGGAACTGAAACAATAATAATGAAAACCCCTTACAGTTTTTTTTTCCAACAATGCTCTAGCAGAGTAAAACACTGACTCAAACATAACCCTTCACAGACTTTTATTTAGGTGTTTAAACTAGCCACTGCATGAGATAATTTGCTCTACTCAGTGTTTTCATTGTCAGCTGACAGAAATGTCTGTGTTGGTATTTCTCTCAAAAGGTCTCCTAAGCTGAAGAAAGACAAGGCCTAAAAGACATAAAGGAGAGTTTTCTTATAAGATCTCTAACTTTAGGAGGAGAACTCATTTCAAGGAAAAGTATTATGTGACATATTTCATGCTATGTCCCCTCAAACTATTGAAAATAATATGGTTATCATTACGGAAGGTACTACGTTAATTGCATTCAAGAACACAAACCTCTCATCTATGCCTCTATGCATCTGATTCTGGTGTGCACATACACACACCCTTGTTCTCCCTCTCGGAGGCCTTGAACACTGGACCAATTAAGACAGGTAAATGTGCACCTTGGAAAGAAGACTGTAGGTGTCCCCTTTATGGAACCATAGATATGAAATAGCTTCCCAGTGGAATTGCATTAATAATAATAAATAAAAATACTTTATACTAAAAAAAGGATAGCTCTTGAAAATTTCAAGACACTAGACATGGATCTTAAAGATCCAAGTAAAATTGTGACTTTTCTATTGAGGTTTGGCTCACAAATACCATTTTCAATCACTCTTTCCCTTGCCTGCATTCACTATGGAAGCCAGAAAAGCTAAATATTCACTCTGGCCCACTGATATGATTCTACAAATACTGCTATCAGTTTCCTGCACTAATATTGCTTCTTCCTGTCCCTGCTTTCTGTTCCAAATCTGAATGTGATTTCTGCGATTGTGCAGCCATCTTGTAAATAGTAAGTTGAAAACATGAGGCAACAAGCATAAAATATGAAATATAAAAATATTTCAGCATATTACATCATGAACTGCTGTACCATCAACCTCAGCCAACTGGAATATTCAATATTCAATAAAATATTAATTTTTTTCAATTAAAATATTATAAAATTTAAAATATTCGATAAAAGTTTTATTATTATTTCCTGTGAATGCATTCTAGGCTAATATGTCGTAGGAGGAAGGGACCTGAGGGAGTGTCCATCATTTACTAAGAGTCTGTTGAAAGCATATGCAAATACCAACAGCTTGCTTCCAACCTCAAGGATCTCATAGTTAAGGTGAGGTAAAAGCATGCCTATGTGGAAATAGTAAAGTGTGATGATTTCTCTATTGGTAGTATCTAAAAGGCACAGCAGTAGTGTACAGAAATGAGGAGCTGAACCATGAAAGAATTCAAGGTCTCACATACAAGCAGCATTCAAGCTATGTTAAAGAATGGCTCCAGGAGTACAAGTAGAGATCAGCGGCTACTGATAGAGGAAACTAAATACAATTACAAGAATGCCATGTTCTGATAATTCTATGTAGTTCTGTATTGCTTAAGTGCGGAGCTCTTCATAGGGCAGAAGAGGTTCCAACAGTTAAACTGGATAGTCTGGCAAGTGCCAAACCAAGAAAGAGTATGAACAATATGCTAAATTGTTAAGAATTGATCCCATTGAAAATTTCAAAGTATGAAGTGAAATGCTTATGTTTTATTGTTTTAAATAAAAGTGTCAAGAACTCAGTTACAATTATACTACAGAGGTTTAGATAAGTCAAGCTTCAACAGAGTTTCAGTGGAGTGCCCCAATATTACTAATTATAATGAATATTCAAATTTTAATTTCCTGGGTTCATATCCTATCTCTGTCATTTGTGAGCTGTGTGACAAAGTAAATAACCTCTTTTTGCTTTAGCTATTCATGTGTGCTATTAGAGTAATAGTTACATTGCATGCAATTGTCATGAGGATTACATGAACCTATATTGGTTAAAATTTATGAGAGTATTTGACAATAAAAAAGTGCATTATATTGGGGGGCCTGGGTGGCTCAGTGGGTTAAAGCCTCTGCCTTTGGCTCAGGTCATGGTCCCAGGGTCCTGGGATCAAGCCCCGCATTGGGCTCTCTGCTCAGCAGGGAGCCTGCTTCCTTGTCTCTCTCTGCCTGCCTCTCTGCCTACTTGTGATCTCTCTCTGTCAAATAAATAAATAAAATCTTTAAAAAAATTCTCAATTTTCTAGTATAGGAAATCATTATGTCATTATTCTGTGAATTTTGAAGCAATGTTACAAGTTTTTAGAATGTCACAAAGCTGGGCACACACACACACACACACACACACGGACACACACACAGACACACGGACACACACACTCACTGAAGAAGCCAAAAGCAGAAAATTGTTTTCATGATTTTTTCATATTCAGATGAAACTTCTCATTTTATTTTCTAGAAAGTCTATAGTAATCAAGGAAATTAATGTTGACAAAAAGAAACAAAAGGAATAAAATGATATGTATATGTGTATGTGTTTGTGTGTCCTTTTAGTCCTGACATTTGACCCAACCTACAAAAATTTTTCCTATGTTCTTTTTGAAGGAATTAGCAATTGCATGCAAATTTTCATTTTGAAAGTGGCCTTCCAATGGTGAATTTGATAATTGTATGAAAATGAAGAGTTTTAATAAGCTGTGGCAACATAATAAACTGTCATACAGGACTAATTATCACTTAAGGACTTACAATAGCTGTCACCTTTTCATACTGAGAATACAAACCCTAAACAACCATACAAAAAGGAAAAACAATTAAATTTCTGCAGAAGCATGCAAAAGAACTGATTTCTGCCTTGCTAAGAGTAATAAAAGAAATAAATGTGAATAGTCATTCATCGTGTAAATGAATGGGAACATGTTAGATTTATATTTTATGGAAAGAAAATACACTCAAAAATCTCTTTATTAAAACTTAAAACAAAGTTTTTTTTTCCCCTTTTCTTATTCTTAAAAAAATTCTTAACAAAATGAAGTGTGTTAAGTTGGCCCTTGAACAATATAGGTTCAGGGGCACTGACCCTGTGCACAGTCAAAAATCCATGTATAACTTTTGACTTTCCAAAAACGTAACTACTAATTGCCTACTCTTACTGGAAGCTTTACTGATAGACAGTTGATTAACATGTATTTTCTGTTATATGTATTATAGTCTGTATTTTTATAACATAATAAACCAGAGGAGAGAATGTGAAGAAACTCATAAGGAAAATACATCTGAGGTACTGTACTGTATTTCTTGAAAAAAATCCATGTATAAATGGACCTGTGCAGTTCAAACCCGTGTTGTTCAAGGGTCAGCTGTACTTTATAGAATATCTTCCCTGTCATTTAGGTTCCCTTGGAAACATCATGATTCCTGTTACTTTTCCAAAATTTATTTCTTATAATACCAGTAGCTTCTGTTTATAAGATAATATGTCATTAAGAAATGTCAGACTGTTTGTAAACGTGTAATAAGATTATATTATTATAAGACACAGAGAAGTGACAACTTAAACCTATCAGCCAACAATTGTAGAAGACTATTCCTGAATATCTAGGCTTCACCAGAAAAGTTAAAAGTAAAAATTTTTCTCATCTCACATACTCTCAAATTAAACATATACTCCTTTCAGACTTCAGAGATTTGTATCTGTGAAAATTCCCTATGAGTTGGCCAGCCCAGTTCCTGGGTCACAGTCCCACTCTATGTTATATTCTTTCTTCGAGATGCCTAGAAGCTAGAATACCGCTTGGGAATGTAAGACCGTTAGCTCCACCAAAACACACACATACACACAAAAAATCAGAAAATATAAATATCAAACATACCTAGTGGACAAAGAAAACTGATAAACTTGTTTCCAAAGAGATGAGATGGTCTGTCTGGTCATTAACAGGTGAAGAGGGTCTGTCCCACCACTTTGCTGGATAACAAGAGGACAGAGAAGGATTGTTGCTGATAGGGCTGGCAAATGTATTGGATACTGAAAGATGCTACACATACAATCAAACAACAATTTTCTCAACATAGTCATTCTCTTCTAAACCTCCTCTCCCAACATTATTGGATACTGAAGGCTTGAATTGAAAAGCAGAAACAGTTCATACATTCATGTCTATTTTCAGAGTGGTTGGCATCCGAGTTTCTGCTAAGACTCAACTGGAAAGATGAAACCCAGGTCTAACTTCCTAGCTCAAAGCACAAACACTGATAAAATAAAAGAGAGTAATCCTGGGAGCAACAGTGCTGGACTTTAGGAGTTGGGCTTATTAGAGACTTGCTCAATCTTACTAAAACTGTACAACTGAATACTTGGAGATACATGGATATTCTCCTCCTCATTTCAGCCTCCAAACATAGAAAACAGATGGTGGGGAAAAGAAAGAATTTCAACTGAGAATTTTATACCCCAAAAAATATCTTCTAAATGTCGAAGTGAAATGAAGATATTTTCAGTTTAAAAAAAAATCAGGTGTAGCCATAATACCATAAATGCAATAGGTACATTTAGAAATAATGAAACAGAGCTGAGATCAGTGTGAAAAATCATTTCACATCTAAATATAGTTTTTGGAATTCATCTTTAAAGAGAAGTGGTCAAAAGTCATGACTACCAGAGACAGGTGACTTTCTTGAGTTGAAAGGATTAAATAAAATAATATAACTAAATCACATGGCACGGGATATAATACATAATAACTCATAGATAATTTGTAATTATACTTTTAGCTATTTTTTTCTTCTATCTTTCTTCCCTCTCTTTTTTCCCTACCCTTAATTCTTCCCTTCCAGCCATATTCATCTATCCTCTCTTCATTCTCTCATCTCTGTCTACCATTTTCCCTCTTTATCTCCTCCTTGGTTACCACCTCATCTTTTCTTTCTCTCTTCTCCCTTTATCATTTATGTTTACATTGAAGATGATTTTTGGTCTAGATAATATCTGTATCATTTTCTCTTATCTAGCCAGTATTTGGAGAGTAGGATTAGAAAACATGAAACATCATATGTCTTCCAGTTTAGTTAGACTTCCTTTATGTTTGTTTATTTATTTTTTTAGTTAGACTTCCTTCAAAAGAATAATCTGCTTGCATGGGAAATTTCTCATATCACTAGACAGATGATATTAAATTTGCATAACTCAAATATAAGCATTTATAGAGTAATTTCCCTAAATGAATCTATAAATTGATTTTTATCAAAATTACACAAGCAACTTATTGAAATGTATTTTCTCAAAGTCCTTCTCAGACTTCTGGGAGTAGAAACTGGTATTTTATTATTTTCTTCTCTCCTTAACAGGTTCTGTCTGATACATAGTGGTATTTGGCAGTCACAGATCCACACACATTACATAAGCAAAGATTTTAGTAGCAGAGAGAGTGTCCTAAGTGACTGGTTTATTTATCAGGAACCTTGAAATATTAGAAGGAAACTAGATAAAAATTTTAATAACCCAAATTTTAGGTAAAATTTGAAGTTATATGATTGTTACTGAACAAAAGAAATTTCTGAAGAAAGTTTCTTAATGACTTCCAACATGCATTATGCCAGCATTAATTCTGTAGTTTTGATAATTTACTGTAGTTATGTAATTATGTTACATTATAATACTAAAGGAAGAAACTTAGTGAAGAGTATATGGGGAAATTTGTAAGATTTTCATAATTTTTCTCTAACTTCCAATTATTTACATTAAAAATATATACATACATATATAAATATTTCAGTATGAGACATACATTTGAGATATACATTGCAATATGACACATATACTGAAGTAGGTCTAAGAAAGATATCTAAGCATTTTTTTAAGTAAAAGATTTGTTAGGTATACTGGAAATCTATGGTGATATCACTCACCACAAAGGACCTACAAGTTAAAGAGATGAAAGAATTGGAAGTTTGAACCATCTTTGTATTGAGTGCAGCCTGAGAGAGAAGAGTAAAAGCATAAGAATTAAGATCTCCAACATTACAGTCAGAATTGGCTTAACATTCTGACTTTTTTAGTTCTTATTCATGTGTTTTGGGGCAAATATCTTTGTTGCTGTTGTTTTGCCTAAGTTTCTCTTTTTTTATTCAGATATAATTGACATAAAACATTGTATTAGTCTCAGAATTCTACGACATGACTCAGTAGTGAAGTGATTATCACAATAAGTCTAACTAACATTCATCACTGTACATAGTTACATTTGTGTGTGTGTATATGATGAGAACTTTTAAGATTTGCTCTCTTAAGAACTTTCAATTATACAATAGAATATTATTAACTATAGTCACCGTACTCTACATTACATCCCCATGACTTATTTTGTAGCTGGAAGATTTTACTTCTTAACCTCCTTTCACCAAACCCCTGCCCCCACCAACTCTACAACTACCAAACTGTTCTCTGTATCTATGAATTCAGTCTGTTTTTCTTCTTTTTAGATTCTACAT
The DNA here is from genome assembly GCA_004024625.1 of Mellivora capensis. Taxonomy (NCBI): domain Eukaryota; kingdom Metazoa; phylum Chordata; class Mammalia; order Carnivora; family Mustelidae; genus Mellivora; species Mellivora capensis. The sequence goes on from PISX010007767.1 coordinate 37,211, forward strand.
ATAAATGAGATCATACAATATTTATCTTTTTCTGTCTGACTGACTTCACTTAGCATAATGTCCTCAAGTTTCCTCCATGTTGTCAAAATAGCAAGATATTCTTTGTATGGTTGGATATTATCTCATACATACATATATACCACATTCTCTTTACCCATTCATCCACTGTTGAACACAGTGAGGTTGCTCCCATATCTAGGCTGTTGCAAATAATGTTGCAGTGAACATGGTGATTCAGATATTGTTTTAAATTAGTACTTTCATTTTCTTCAGATAAATACCCAGAAATGGAATCGCTGGATCATATGGTTGTTCTATTTTTTTTTTTTGAGAATATTTCATACTATTTCCCATAGTGGCTACACCCATTTACAACACCACCAACTTTGCACAAGGGTTCATTTTTTTTCCACATCCTCTCCAATACTTGCTGTTTCTTGTCCTATTAGTAATAGACATTCGAACAGGTGTGAGTTATCTCAGTGTAGTTTTGATTTGCATTTTCCTGAAGATTAGTGATGTTTAGCACATTTTCATGTACCTGTTGGCCATGTCTTTTTTGGAAAAAAATGTTTATTCAGATCCTCTGCTCATTTTTTAATGGGATTGCTTGCTTATTTGTTTTTTTTGTTTGTTTGTTTTACCATTAAGTTGCATGAGTTCTTTACATATTTTGGTATGTATTATCATACCAAATATGGTATGATAATACATCAGATATATGAATTGCAAATATTTTCTCCCATTCAGAAGTTTTCCTTTTCATTTTGTTGATCGTTTCTTTTCCTGTGCAGAATCTTTCTAGTTTCATGTTATCCCACTTTAAAAATTTTGCTTCCATGGCTTTTATTTTTGGTGTCAACTCCAAAAAAATCATTACCAAGACAAATGTCAAATAGTTTACCCTCTAGATTTTCTTCTATGTATTATATGGTTTCAGGTCTTAAATTCAAATCTTTGATTCATTTTGAGTTAACTGTGATTTTTGAGTTCACTGTGATTTGGGAGATCCTCTAGGATTTTAATGGTTTTTGGTCTCACATTTAGGACTTTAATCCATTTTAAATTTTTTTGTGTGTATGGTAAGACGATGGTCAAGTTTCATTTTTCTGCATTGGCTACCCAGGTTTCCCATCACCATTTTTTGAAAAGCCTGTCCTTTCCCCTTTGTATATTCTTGGGACCTCTGTCATAAGTTTTTAACCATGTACATGTGAATTTATTTCTGAGCTTTCTGTTCCATTCCATTGGTTATTTGTCTGTTTTTATGTAAGTAACTTAAGCTTTGCTTTTTATAGCTTTGTGATATAGCTTGAAATCAGGGAATGTAATGCCTTGGGTTTTTCCTCTATCTCAAGATTGCTGTGGCTATGTGGGGTCTTTGTGGTTCCATGAACTTTAGGATTGTTTGTTTTTCTATTTCTGTGAAAAATGGCATTGGAACTTGGATAGTGGTTGCATTGAATCTGTACATTGCTTTAGATAGTATAGACAACAATAAAATTCCTCCAATCCATGAACATGCAATATCTTTTCATTCATTTGTCTTCAGTTTGTTTTAACTATATTTTATAGTTTTCATTATATAGATATTTCACTTCCTTAGTTAAATTTATCCCTAAGTATTTTATTCCTTTTGGTGCTATTATGAATGGAATTTTCTTTTTTTTTTTAAGAGTTTATTTATTTATTTATTTGACAGAGAGAGATCACAAGTAGACAGAGAGGCAGGCAGAGAGAGAGAGAGAGGGAAGCAGGCTCCCCGCTGAGCAGATAGTCCAGCACGGGGCTCGATCCCAGGACCCTGAGATCATGACCTGAGCTGAAGGCAGTGGCTTAACCCACTGAGCCACCCAGGTGCCCCTGGAATTGTTTTCTTAATTTCTGTTTTGGATAGTTCACTTTTTTTAAATTTTGTATCCTGAAACTTTCTTTGATTGATGCATTTATCAATTCTAACAGGTTTTGGGTGGAATCTTTAGGTTTATATATATAAGATCCTGTTGTCTGAAAACAGAGACAATTTTAATTCTTGTCCAATTTGGAAGCTTTTTATTTCTTTTTCTTGCCTAATTTATCTGGCTAGGAATTTCAGTACTATAGTGAACAAAAGTGGCAAGAATAGGCATTCTTGTGTTTGTTTGTTTTTTCCTGATCTTAGAGGAAAAGATTTAGGTTTTAACTATTGAAATGGTTCTTTATAATGTTATTTTGTTACATTCCTTCTCTACTGAATTTATTTAGAGTTTTTAATCATGATAGGATGTTGAAGTTTGTCAAATGCTCTTTCTTCAAATATCAAAATGGTAATATGACTTTTATTCTTCATTTTGTTAATGTGGTATATCACAATGATTAAAATGCATAATTTGAATTGTTCTTGTATCCTAGGAATAAATCCTACTCAGTCACATTATATAATCTTTTTACTGTGTTGTTGAATTCTGTTTGCCAAAATTTTGTTGAAGTTATTTGCATCTAGGTTCATCAGAGATATTACACCATAGTTTGCTTTGACTTTAATGTCCTTATTTGCCTTTGTTACCAGGGTAATAGTGGTCTTTTGAAGTGAGTTTGAGGTGTTTTCTCCTCTTCAGTTTTTGAGAACTTTGAGAATCATTGGTATTCTTTTCTAAATGTTTGATAGAATTCATCAGTGAAACATTCTTGCCCTGGTATTTTCTTTTTTGGGAAATTTTTTATTATTGATTCAATCTCCTTTTTCTTTTTTTTTCTTTTTTTTTTAGATTTTATTTATTTATTTGACAGAGAGAGAGAGACAATGAGAGAGGGAACACAAGCACATGGAGTGGGAGATGGAGAAGCAGGCTTCCCGCAGGGAAGGGACCCTTGCCTGGGGCTCAATCCCAGGACCCTGGGATCATGACTTGAGCAGACACTTAATGAATGAGCCACCGAGAGGCCCCAATTCAGTCTCCTTTGTTATTGGTCTGTTAAGATTTTCTATTTCTTCATGATTAAGTCTTGGTAGATTGCATGTTTCTAGAAATTTGTCCATTTCTTTTAATTACCTAATTTGTAGGCATATAATTGTTCTTACTAGTCTCTTATGATCCTCTCTATTTCTGTAATATCAGTTGTAACTTTTCCTCTTTCATTTCTGATTTTACTTACGTTAGTTTTCTATTTTTTTTTTAATCAGAGTCTAGCTAACTGCCAATTTCATTTAAATTTTGTGTATTTTTTTTTTCTGAATACAGCTGTCATTTCTTCAGTTTAAGTACACATTTTTTTGATGCCTTTTTGGTGCTAAATGCTGAGGATGGTAATAGTCAAAACTTTTTTCCCAAGTCTAACTACTTCAATGAGAAGCTTAGTAGTAAGCTTATTATTCAGCCCTGATCTTACATAGATACAAAATACTGAGGAGGGGAGGTGTTTTCTTTTCTTTTCTTTAATTTGTTTCATCATTTTCAAAGTGACAAATGACATGAGGCTTGAATAAGAGAACATAGTAACTAACACAATCAGATTCCAAAATGCTAATCTTATATGCCTCAAATAAGAAACTAAAATTAAGGAAGACAACCAGACTTGTCATGAATTTAGGTCTAGGGTGCAATGCCAAAATCACAAGGTAAGATTTGATGAATATTTTTGACTTACTATTTTGCATTAAAACTGATCATCCAAACATATATTAAAATGTTACTGGATCCAAAAACTCAGTTTTTGTATAGAATTCTGAGACAATTATCTGGTTCTAAACTTAATACTAAATTTAATAAAAACTACTAGAGTCTGGGCGCCTGGGTGGCTCAGTGGTTTAAAGCCTCTGCCTTCGACTCAGGTCATGATCCCAGGGTCCTAGGATCGAGTCCGCATTGGGCTCTCTGCTCAGCAGGGAGCCTGCTTCCTCCTCTCTCTCTGCCTGCCTCTCTGCCTACTTGTGATCTCAGTCTGTCCAATAAATAAATAAAATATTTAAAAAGAACAACAAAAAAACTACTAGAGTCTAAAAATGAATGGTCTAGCCCACTGAACACTTAAATGACTTCAGCATATTGAGGAAAAAAATTGGCATGAATTTGTTTTCTTTATAGGAGAAATTCAGCAATGTGAAATAGATAAGAAAGACGTGAAATATCCAAGTATACAAGTATGTAAGGATTCTATAGACACTTTTATACAATTTCCTAAACAGTAATACACACATGTACATATGCATGCATACCTGCACACACACATGTTCCATTTCTCTTTCATTTTAAAAGAGATTTTTTTTGGGGGGTAGAGAATTTTAGTTATATTCTTAGTTGCTACAAAATTTCAGCCAAACAGAATGCAGTCATAAAGTTGTACGCCATAGGTATGCAACATCTATCAAAATTCCTGGGATCCTCTCTGGTGGCTTTCTGCCTGGAATGAGTTTGACAGACTGCATTGTTACAGTTGTCATGATGTACACCAGAAATACTCTGTGTGGGGTCATTGGGGGTCATGGCATTTGTTATCTTTAAAAGAGGCAAGAAAAAAGAAATCTCACGTTCGGAAAATTGTCAAAGAAGGGTGGCATTGAGAGTAATACTTAGGGGACTATAAGACTTTTGGAGAATTTTGAGGACAGTTTGGAAAATGCAATTCAGAAGCAACATGAACAGATGAATATATTTACTTTTAACTATAATTTTATATGAAAATGTTTGGTTTAGATGGTACTTTATGTTGACAGAGAGACATGAAAATGTCACATATTCATGAGAATGAAGAATTAGATAATGCTTTGGATGGACTTTTCTATAAAGACCAATCTAGGCTGAATTGATAAGAATACATTGTTTCTTTTGCCTTAGAGAAGTAATAATAAGGTGAAATAAGAAAGTTCCCAATTCCAAGTGATGTCTCAAATATTGTTTTTGAAGGCAAGGGATGAATGTCATTTTTCCATCTCAAGCTCTCCTTCACAGAGCTGCCCAAGTTAGCTCCTAACATGACCAAATGCAATTGCGTTACTCTTCTTTGGCTCCCAGCTGTCAGTGAGATTAAGTCTAACATTCTATGAGTAGCCATCTGGCTTTTCTCAGTGTGATCTAACTTGCCTCCACAGGTCCTTCCTTGGCTTTCTTCCTCCCCATCTCCATTAAAACTTGTGATCATGCTGAACCCCTGTTTCTTGAGCTCTTTGATTTTAAGTATGTTGTTTCTTTGGAAAACAGTGGGTCTCAACTGGGGACAACTGTGACCCCCTACCCAAGAGACACTCAGCAATGTCTAGAGACATTTTTGATTGTCACGACTAGGTGGCTGCTTTTGGCATCTAGTGGGCGAAGCCAGAGATGTTGCTAAATATACTACAATGCAGAGAAGAAGCTCCCCCCACCAACACTTATTCGTCCAAAATATCAATAGTACTGAGATTCAGAAACACTGATATGGAGTGAATACACCCTTCTATACCCGATGAAGTTCTCTTCATCCTTCCCAAATCAGCTGTAATGCTGTATCCTTCAAGTCTTCCTCAGTTTAATTGATCTCATAAATGTGCTTCAAAAATTGTTTTTATTTTCTGTATCACACACAGCGATGTACTGAAATTGCTTACTCGTGTAGCTATTTCTTATTAGACTGAACTGTTTAAAGCTAAGACTCATGCCCTTATTCTAGTTAGTGCTCAGCTCATGTCAGACCTGGGCTAGGAACTCACAAGTTATGGGTTATTGAATTAAAAAAAAAATAGCATCTGTGACTGGTAGTGCCTTACTCATAGTAGGTACTCATCTTTTTGCCTGCTGTTGTGTGATTCTTTCAGATTTTAGGATGATTTCCCTTATAAATAAAATGGGAAGATAAAAGAACCTATGTAATGATTGAATTTAGTGGGTTATTACATATAAATCATTAGAGTGATGCCTGTCACAGAGGTTGCACTGCATAAACATTAGTTTCATTATTTTGTATTATTGATTATTTCTAACTTTAATGGATTTTACTAATGATTTTTATACTATAAAATATAAAATAAAAAAATCACATCGTCATCTCTGACTTAATGGTTTAGTCATTCCTAAAATTTTGCACTCAATATTTATATAACCTTCTCAAGAAAATACCTGTTTTTAAGTAGAAGCAATGTTTTTTTCTTGTCAGCCACAAGTCTCCTATTTAAATATACAATAAATCCATTTTTATTAAAAACAAAATCTACCACAGTATTCCTTATATTCAAATCTGAAATCTTAGGATGTCAATATGCATGGATAGTGTATTTTTAGTCTATGGTAAATATTTCATTTGTCTGCATTACGGTATCGGGCATGGGCTTGAGGCTGTTGAACAGCTTGGATTTATCTATCATTGCTTAAATGTAAATATGAACTCACATTCATTTTTCTCTCTGGATTTTTGCGTAAATATTGAAATACATATAATTTTGATTTACTCCCACCTCAACCCAGATAAAACCATTAAAATTATCCATTTAGTAGCAAGCAGGGAGCTGCCGCATGCTGTATGGAAACAAGGTCATGCACATCATTCTGTCCATAAACATTTAAGGCCACATGGCTAGGTGTGATTATAATAATAGGCTCTAGATGGCTAGGTAAATATTCCAGATCTGACATCAGTTTATTGAACTAATGGCTTGTGACATGAGGATAGGGACTCCTTAAATGAGTTCATTTCTAGCAATCATTTCAACATCTCAAAAGCCCCCAGCCTTATCAGAATTGTGAATTACTTGAGTCTAAAAATATTAGGCAAAAATGTAATAACCACTCTCTAGAGATGACTGCTTTTTCCTGGTTCAGTTATGAGAAAAGAAAATAAAACAGGTGAATCAAGTGAGTAAGAGAGATAATCAAATTCAATGTGTCAGTAAATTCTCAAATCCATTCTTATGTTATCATAATTGCATTATCTATACTCTTTGTGTGAGTAACTGAACCACCCTTCAATCTTTTTGTCTAACAAAAGAAAATAAAATAATGAGAAACAAAGTGAAATGTAAATAGGAAAATAATTAGTTAGATTTATTTCCAAGGTTGTAGCAGATAGGATATGGGGTAGAAGAACATGGACAGATGACTGAAATAGGGGTAACATGGAACCCTCTTTCTTTTTCACCTGTTCTCTTTCTCTCTCTCCCTCTCTCTCTTCTACAAATATACACCGATATGGCAAGACTAATATCCTTTGATAACCAGCTGGTGTAGTTGCATGATTCATAGAGGAATAAGAAATAATTTATATTCTCCAGAAATTCAGATAAATATAGCTAAACTACACCAGTTGGTTTGTCTTCTAATACCTATTTTTTTAGTAATCATAGCCTGATTGTGTTTTGAGGGAAAAAAAATTCTTTTGTACCTACAACAATCCACATATTCCACTCCTTTATAAGAGGGCTTGTTTATAGGGTGCATGGGTGGCTTAGTTGGTTAAGCATCCAATTCTTGATTTTGTCTCAGGTCATGATCTCCGACCTGGGAGGTAGAGGCCCGCACTGGGCTCTTTGCTCAGCTGGAAGTCTCTGCTGAGATTCTCTCCCTCTCCATCTCCCGCTCCCACCCTGCCCCCCACTCATGCACTCTCTCTTTCTAAAATAAATAAAATCTTAAATAAGAAAAAAGTGCTTATTTGAGTAATGGACACATGAATCTGGTCAGTCGAAAGGCTTGTGCTAAAATGATCAAGAAAGGGGCTCCTGGGTGGCTCAGTGGGCTAACACTCTGCCTTTGACTCGGGTCATGATCTCAGTGTCCCAGCATTGAGCCCTGCATTGGGCTCTCTGCTTAGCGGGGAGTCTGTTCCCACCGCCCCGCCTGCCTCTCTGTCTACTTGTGATCTCTGCCTGTCAAATAAATAAATAAATATATAATCTTTTTTGAAAAAAAAAATGATCAAGAAAAAGGAGTTCAATTTCCACAGAGCTTTTTACGTATAAGATAAAAACCTACAGCCTCCAGAAGCCATTTTGCCAAACCCAAGGTGAAAATCCCATCTATGAATAAATATGACATTGAAGAAATCAGAGATAATATATATAAAAAATATATGTAAGTGTATATATGTATATTTTGCATATAGTTTGAGTATCAGATTAGATAAAATTAGTTGACTATAGAACATTTATATCATTTTGGACAACTTATGTTTTATCTTTTTCATCATTTTGAGTTAGTATATTGATTGAGATCATGCAGGTAACAGGAAAGAGAAGATTCTGTTTTCTCATGCAGCAAGAAGTGTGGGAACAGGTAGCTCAAGGAGTAGTGCCATAAGGACTATTCTCTTTCTGATGCATCATTCCTAGTATGGACCTCTCAACCTCAGTGTCACAAGATAGATTCTACCCATACTTACCTTCCAACCCTCTAAAGTACCTTTAATATATTCTAGGCAGGAATTATCAGGGAAAGATAAGGCAAAAGATATGTTCACACTCATCAAGTTGACACTATGTACAAAATTGAGATCCTGTAGTAAGGAGGAAGGAGTACATTCAGTAAGCACCTGTGATCAGTATCTACTAGAGTCAGGTCACTTGCAATTCAGAACAAAACAAAACAACAAAAAACCCCTTACTAATTCACTATATGAAAAACTCTTTCACTAAAATATGACTTGTGCTTTAAAATAGACATGTGCCAAAAGGTTATAGACATATCAAGGAGAGTGGACATACAATAGGAATATATTCAAAGAGGAAATAACACATGAGCTGAATGTTAAGTCAGGAGTCCAAGAAGGGCAGAAAAAGAAGATAGGAAAATGGAACCCATTTATGCATAGTAATGAGAAATGGACCCTGAAAATTTGAAATTTCCAATAGAGATTACATTTGTTCATGAGAAAGAATGTGGTCATTTTAAATAGCATGCTGCTTCAAAAAAAGGACATTTGGTGCCTGATCTGTTTGGAGCCGTGGTAGAGAGAAGATACTCATATGAAAGAACACATTCACAGGTGAGTGTGTGAATGGTTCTTTTTTTTCTTTAAGTTGGGATCTACTATATCATATATAGATCATATAATCTAACGTATGTGCCTTCAATACATCTAGGATTTCATCCATCAGAGCAAATTGCATCACAGCACAGTATTCAAATGATTTACAGATCCTTAGTGTAAAGTATCTTCTTCTTATTCCCGATTAGAGGACATACCTCTGCTTAGCTAGCAAAATGGATTTGTGACTTGAATGATTGAATTAGGTTTTAATAAATGATGTACTGTATGTGTAAGCCTAAGAAGTCCTAAGTGACTAAACTTTAGTATTGTTCACCATCTGATAACTGTCCTGTTGCCATCCAAACATAATTTTTACTGTACATTACTAAGGAAAGCCCTAATCTCTCATTCAGAATTTACTGGGGAGTTGCCTGGTTGGCTCATTCAGTTGATGACTGGTTGGCTCGACTCAGCTGATTTCAGCTCAGGTTGTAATCTCAGGGTCATGAGATGGGCTCCTTGCTCAGTACAGTCAGCCTGAGATTCTGTGTCTTCCTCTGCCCCTCCCATTCTGCCCCTCCCCCTGCTTGTACTCAAATAAATAAATAAATAAATACAATCTTAAAAAAAAAAACACAAAAAAAACTTAACCTGTGCTGGCTTTAAAAGAGAAAACTGTCTATTTTTACTTGATTTACCCATTGGTAATTTTTATGAAATCATATTTTTAAGAAATAAGGCCAAACACTTACATACATTGGGATTGGACACCAGCTACCTTTACCTCTTTGGTTAGGTTTATTCCCAGGTATCTTATGGTTCTTGGTGCTATAGTAAATGGAATCAATTCTCTAATTTCCTTTTCTGTATTTTCATTGTTAGTGTATAAGAACTTGATTCATAGAGGAATAAGAAATAATTTATATTCTCCAGAAATTCAGAGATTTCTGTACATTGACTTTGTATCCTGCCACGTTACTGAATTGCTGTATGAGTTCTAGTAGTTTGGGGGTGGGGTCTTTTGGGTTTTCCATATAAAGTATCATGTCATCTGCGAAGAGAGAGAGTTTGACTTCTTCCTTGCCAATTTGGATACCTTTTATTTCTCTTTGTTGTCTGATTGCTGTTGCTAGGACTTCTAATACTATGTTGAACAAGAGTGGTGAGAGTGGACACCAGCTACCATTCTACACTTTTTGTATATATGTTATCATGCAATGATCAGAAGATCCTATGAATATTAAAGTATTCTAAAGTGCACTTATTTGACCCTAGATGACCAAAACCCTCAGAGTGTCAAAATGGTAAAAATTCTCCTTTTGTGTCTGACCTAATTTGATATCTGAATCTCTGCTGAGAAACCATCTCTAATATTTCTGGGAGAATATATATTCACAGATATGTGTGTGTGTGTGAGAGGGAGAGAGGTATGTATGTGAGATATATATAAAATTTCTGAGATATGTAATCTGGCTTTCATTTTCTTTAATTCTAAATTAAGAAAATTGAGAATCATCTGGTCATTGAAAACTCTTGGGAAATCTTCCTCTTATTTTTCTCTGCTCCAAGAGACTGGTGAATTGTCTGGTTTGCTTCATGTCCTTTGTAATTCTTTACTAGAAATATCTTCTCCAGATGGTTATGGGAGGAAGAATTAACTACTCATCCCATAATATATTATTTTATTCCCTTTTGGCATGTGTATCTTCTTGATTTGTGCAGATTAGATGAGTAAAATTCATATAAGGCACATAGAGTTATGCTAACTCCTAACAAGCATATTAATGTGTCACACTTGTTTGTCAGGAAGGAATTCATTGTATCATGAGTATTTAGTATATATTGTATGTATGTGTGTGTGTATATATACACAACACCAAGAATTTGGCTGGACATCCATGGTATAAAGAGATTACAGGTATGACTCCTGAATCAAATCATCCATCTCAGTAGAAACAAGGATAAAGATGGGTTTATACCAGCAGAAACACTACCACCTTGGACCCAAGGTGGGTAGGGACAGGACAAAATGAAGGAGAGCTGACAGTTTTCTGGGATTCTACAAGGCAGAACAGTAGAGCTGCAAACATTCATTAACTTTAAAGAAAAGGAAGAATGTTGCCAAAGATGATTTAGAAATCAGGGCTGCCTCTCCCTTTACTCAGGCCTAGGGAGCACAGCTGTTTTCTCCTCAGTTTCAGAGAGTGGGCCCACATCTTCAATTTCTGCGGGCCAGCCTGATGCTGCCTAGAGCCTCAGAGGCAGGGATAAGACCCAAAGCTGCAGGAATGGGGCTGCTGCCCAGGCCAAGTTGGGCAATGCTAATGCGGTGGGATTGGAAGGCAAGGCCACTACCCTGATGAACCCAAAACACAGAGCATCAAGCCAAAGAGGATTATTCTCAAGCCTTAAAATGTATTGGAATTTGCCCTGGGACTAATATAAGCTTTGAAGCAGGCCTCTTCACCACCAATATCATTGTGCTTGTAGAAGAGAAACTCATCTTTGAGTACCCTCAGGAGAACATCATATACTTTAAAGAAGCAGAGTCACCAAGGCACTCCCAGAGCTCACAATTACACTTGACAACCAGGGATTTAAAGCTGGTATAGAAGATATGGCAGCTCTCCCATGGAAACCAAATGACGAAGATTAGTTACTTAAAGATTATGTTCGAGTAAGCACTTTCTATGATGCAGAATAAAGATCTTCTAGCAAGGCCATTGCACATGGTGAGAACAGTAGGCACCTGACAAAATGAATACATTCCTTCATTACTTAGAACCTCACCCTATCCCTGCAAGGATATTGCCAGTTCCAGGGGGAAAAGGAACTGGAAGTGAGTCTCAGAAATCACTGATGAGCCTATATACTCCTACGTGTCAATGAACAGTAGCGTCAAGTATACAGATTTCTCTTTACAAAATATGGACAAAACATTCAAACTTTTTAAAAAAGATTTTATTTATTTGACAGTCAGAGATCACAAGTAGGCAGAGGGGCAGACAGAGAGAGAGAGAGAGATGGGGAAGCAGGCTCCCTGCCTAGCAGAGAGCCCGATGCGGGGCTTGATCACAAGACCTGGGATCATGACCTGAGCCGAAGGCAGAGGCTTTAACCCACTGAGCCACCCAGGTGCCCCAAATCATTCAAACTTTAAAAAAAATATATATATATTTCTCCAAGACTTTGAATTAATAAAAAAAAAACCTATAATTTTCTTTTTATGCTGCATTGTTTTATTTTAAATAAATTAAATATTCTGATAGATACTTCTTCTCTTACACTCAAATTCTGACTTCCAGTTGGGCTATATGGACATTGGGGAGGGTATGTTCTATGGTGAGTGCTGTGATTCACAGACCTGTACCCCAGGGGCTAATAATACATTATATATTAATAAAAAATTAAAAATTAAAAAAAAATTCTAACTTCCAGGGTGGTGGAAATGCATAACACAGTGTCTTCAGTGAAGGTCATTTTTTTATTAAATATATTTCATATTACAGAGGCAGTCACTTCCCCATCAGTTTACTTACAGTATAATATACTTAACTTTCATAGCTTACAGGCTCTTAATTTTAAGTATGCTTTTAGAAAGTTCCATTTTGTGAATTCCCACTACAACATGTAAAGCAACAAATTTCAAAGAGGAAGATAGGTTAATAGTTTGATAATTCCATTTTCAGAAACACAGAACTTAATACATCTCTATTTAAAATTCAGTCCAACTTTAAAATAATAAGGTTTGTTAAAGAAGTAATAAGGTATTTATGAACTTAAGAAATAAGCTATAAATCAATTTGATGATCTCATAATGCCAAATAATACATATCTGTTGGCAATGAATATACAAGGCTATGTATTAAATAATTATCTCTGGTGGGTTGAGAGGTATTTCTTTTCCTTTACCTGTATTTTTGGATTTATGCCATTGCTACATACATAATCATTATAGCTTATACAGGAAAAATAAAACCAGTTTTGTCAGTTTTGTTATACAAAAAAAAAAAAAGTTTCATTTGTTGATGAAAACATTTTCTAGAGACGGATTTTTCTTCTTTAGTTCCAAATACGAATCATGGTAATATCATTACTTGTTTGTAGAACTAGACTGCCCAAAATTGTTGAACTACTCATAAAACTCTTTGTACTCTACAAAGTGGAAAATTATTTCTGAAATTTCAGTTTGTCAAGACCAGTTTGCTTTATACTATTTATCCAATAGTATAAAGAAACTATTTCTAACTGCACATGTGCTAAAAGTACACATGGCTTTATATAATCAGTAGAAATATGCACTTGTAAGCTGAATAACAAAAGAAGAAAAAGAGAAATATTAGGTCACTAGATGGTGCCATAATGTTATTTTTTACTTTATTGTCAGGATTCTGGAAAGATATTACAATTATTTTTAAGAGGCATCATTTAGCTGCATTCAGGACAAAAAATAAACGTAATGTTTACATGTAACATGGACATTTTAGAAAGGAAATGTTTAACCAAAAAAAATTACATAAATGGTATTGAACTAAACTGTCTTAGAGTACATCAGTAAACACTTTGGGCAGTTTTTTACACTATCAAGTTAAAATAATTTAATATACCAAAAAGTATTTTATGATGGATTTTCAGATTGTTTAGTGATTTTGTTTCAATTAGCAATTATTGCGCCTCGGATAAACCTCATTGGCTACGATACAGTGATTTTGTTTCTAAACCACTTGTGATAACTCATATACTTACACACATATGTAGAAAATAGAAATGTTTCCTAGTGTGCTCAAAAAAAGCCATAATTCTTATTTTTTTTTAAATAAGCAAATGTATTTTCTGTATCAAATGTATTTAAGGACTTTGTTCAATCAGGAGTTTCTTTGATAAGTGGACCTGAGTCCTTTGCCTTTTGTTGTTGTCATTATTAATCAAAGATGAAAATGAATAGAATTCGCTGATGGAACATTTCTCCATATAGTTGATATTACCAAGAAACTGCAGCCAAAGTGGTAGTTTTTCAAACAAGAATATTTTACCGCACCTGAAACATATATAGAATAACATTCTTGTTTTGGGGAATGTGAGAACTTGTTGCCAGGTTTGGGAGTAAAAACACTTGAGTGTGGAGAAACAGACACGTAGAAGCCTGTGAGAGGCTTATTTGCATTTCTAGACTTCCCCTCTGGCATAATGACTTGCAGAGAAAAAAGGAGTTTCTCCCTTTCCAGTCCTCAACCACCATTCACACACACACACACACACAATGTTCAAGAGATCTAACAATTTTAGGTACTTTGGAGATTTAATGGTGGAGGAGAGGGGAAAGACTTTAAAAGTCCCCAAATGCTTCTTTATTTCTCTCATTATTGGAAGCAGTTTAACAGTGTACTTCCAGGTTCCCTTTTAACAGAATTTGCTCTTTTCCATATTATTATTCAACATGAAAATGGATTTTTCAACCCAGATAGAACAACAAGGAACTTTCAGAAAAGGTGCAACTTTTGGTGTCAGTTGTATTTAGATACATCTTTGATAATACAATTCAAAAATTCCCCAAACCCTGTGATGTTTCTGAGGATAAGCCCACTCCTTGCAGGAGAATTTGTATAATGTTACCAAGATCACCATTTCTGACTACCACAATGCAAATTTCTGATGGATTTTGGATTGAAAGCAGAGAACAAAGAAGAAGGGCTAAGACTGTTCCTAAGGAATATTTCTTCTCCGTTTTAATTAGATGAGGTGACTGTTTTACTCATATTTAAATTATTACTTCACCCCACACTTGACAAATTAATATCTAAAAATATATTAGTACATGGGAAGAGTTTATAGCTTTACTGTAACCTCATTTTGGGGAAGGGCTTTATTGATATAATTTACAGTAAGATTAGACTTGTCTCTGATTTAGGTGAGGATGTAGCTAACAGATTATTTATAGGGCTGCTTGATACTCTGTTTTACAACATGTTTCCCAGGGGATGCTAGTTTGTAACAACCTTTTTCTTCCTTGATAGCTATTAATGATATTTGGCACTCCTTTTCTTTAGCAGGCCATGTACAATTAAACACAGACTGACATTTTGACTGTGCCTTGGCTAAAATGGTATATGCAAATGCTGATAGTCTTATCCAAATTTGAAAGAGTTTTATTTGATAGGTGCAGGAGCCAAGAGAAAATCTTCTGAGTTTTTCCTTAAAACACTGATTCTCTGAGCAAATCATTCCCTTATTTGGATCAATTTATTGATCCAGGGTTTCCCCGAGAATGAATGCTTTGCTTTCTTCCATACAATCCAAAGAGTTTTACAAATACCAGTGGGATATTATGTACTGGGCACAGTGCCAAGTGCTTTACCTACATTGTGTCCTCTGCCTACCATCACTATGATTGAGTAAAAAGGGCTATTATAGACCCCAGTTTAGAGATGGTGTCTTGGAGGTGGTTCAATGATCTGCCCAAAGGCACAGATTTAGCACACAATATAGTGGGGAGTAGTAACCTCAACGGAGATCCCTTGTACCACCACAAGTTATGTTGGTCTTACAGCAGCAAAGTGAAAGAACTGTTAAAACTTTTCTGTGGGGGGCGCCTGGGTGGCTCAGTTGGTTAAGCCTATGCTTTTGGCTCAGTTCATGATCCCAGGGTCCTGGGATCCAGCCCCCTCATCGGGCTCTCTGCTCAGCAGGGAGCCTGCTTCCTCCTCTCTCTGCCTACTTGTGCTCTTTCTCTGTCGAATAAATAAAATAAAATAAAATAAAATAAAATAAAATAAAATAAAATAAAATACTTTTCTGTGGTTGGAGAAAAGAGTAGTTTTGATCACATAAAGTAGGCAACAATCTGAGAGTTTATCCCCTGCATCCAAAAATTGCACTGAGTTTCATCTTAGATAAATTAACAGCTGTCCAGAGGATACCTCATTTGGGCTCCCATTTTTACTTGCCCAGCATCTATTTCTTTTTGGAACTTTTCTATCCCTTCGTTTGTTAACCACCTACAGCTGTCAATCAAGGCAGTCTAACCTAACGTGCCCAATGGTGGCAGGTGGCTCAGGTTGTCATCAAGTCATCTTAAGAATTCACATCTTCTCCAATGTGACCCAAAGATTCAAATCAAGTGGGAAGGGAGTTAATTATATTGCCTATGGTGCTGCAAGGACTATCCATTAATTGCCAGCACGAGATGCCTGTAAGTCTCCCTGGTTCTCAGCCTTACAGCAACCACTTATTTTGCTTTGAGTCAAATAGTACTTCATAGTCTTTATGAACCTAAGCTCTCAACAAGTTAGTAATAACTTAATAAAAACATCTGGTAGTTCTAAGAATTAATTTAAATAATACAAATAAAATGCTGTGCACAATGTCTGACATATAATAACTGATGTGTTAATGGAATCCCTACCCCACCCCTCCCCACTGCAAATCTAACAAATCATTTATGCCCCTTTCAGTAATAACTGGTTTTTAATTAAGAGTATCCTATTTATACAGCTATACTCTAAACACTGTTTGGCCCCATTGAATTATCTCCATGTTGCCCTGATGGTTTCATTCCATTATGAGTCAATTTTTCAAATGCATTGAGTTTTCCCTGGGTTTTGTAATTTGATTTTGAACAAAAATATTACCAGATCTTTGAAAGTAAGAGAGTTATTATTAGTCAAACAATAGTGAAAATTGGATGGGGGTAGAGGAGCAGAGGTACGGAGAAGTGTCTGAGTATGTGAGGGATAAGACCGTACTTCAACTACCTCAGAAATGAAATTGAAATATTTCTGAAAAGGTGCCGTTTCTGTTTATTCAAGGCTTTTTAGAGAAGGATTTAAAGTACAATGTACAGATTAGGAGCAGACACTCTTTCTACCCAGCTCTGTGCATGCTGATCAATGAGGCATAAAGATATAATTTGGTTTATAGACACATTTGTTGGAATTTATTTACCAGGCTGTTAAATATCACATTTATGTTTTGAGTCTAAATCATCAGGAAATGAATTTCAGCATAAAAAAGAGAGTTTCTCTGAGATATTAATTAATTTATTTGTATACCGACATTAAAAGTTCCCACCACCCCATTCTAAAGAATTCATTTTAAGGAATGCCAAGAAGGAATTAATTAAAATGCAATTTGGTAGTAAAAGCTCTTTTTGGAAAAGCCCAGAGGCCTCTCCTGCAGAAATCATCAGATAGGAATTTTTTTGTTGTTGTTTTTTAAATATTATGTTATCTGTTTATGTTAATGGTTCCAGTGAAAGTTGTAACCCCCATTGCAAGTTGGGCAGAGATTAAAACTTGGCAGTGGGTTGGGACCTTGCTTCGTGGGTACTTCAGGCTTACCCTTAACACCTTTAGAATCTTCTGGAGAGGTATACACAGAAAACAATGCATTGAATATAAGTCCTTCTTGCTATAACACTTTGGACACAAGTCCTACCAGGCAATGCCTTTCATTCCTACTGACAGACCTGCCATATTTTGTAAGCTAAGAGCAACAAATACAGTCTCCTCTCACAACTGTGTAAGGTAAAGTGACTCTCAGCAGTTTATTCAAGTATGACCTCAGAATTCTTAGAATCATAGCATTCCCATGGAACCACTACCAGTAGATTGGCTTTGGCATGAGGAATGAATTTTATCTGTTATCCTGACTATAAAGAATTCATCTAGGAAGATAACTCTAGAGGTGAGATCACTAAATGCAAAGCATTTAAACATTTTATCAAGACTAAGATATACTTTGAAGGAAAATAACAGCATAATAGAAATACAAAATAACTTTAAAAAATAAAAGCTATTTGCATTGAAGACAGTAATATGATATAACATTTTTGATGCAGTTTCCCAAGAATTTCCACCGCTATGATGTCATCTCATTTAAACCTCATAGATATGATTACTATTTCATTTGTAGATCATGAAAATGAACCACAGTGGAGCTATATTTCTTGAGAGCACATAGTTGATAATGTAAGGTCAAGAATAAACCCCAAATCCTATGATTTTATAATGCTCTTTATTTACACACTCAAATCTAAGAGTAAATAGTCATGATGACATAAATACACCATGAAATTGACAACATGAGTTCCCTTTTATAAGAAATATATATATACATATGAATGTTCTCAGTCCATATGTCTCATATTATGAGTGAATAAAATGAATTCCAGGGGATTATGGTATTAATAGTAACAATAATATTTAAATCTTAGATTATATTTTTATTTGCCAAGCACAGTGCTGAACTGCTTCGGTATTTGCCATAAACTCATATATTAAAATTCATAACAAGCCTAAGAGTGAGTGCTATTATTTATTATCTGTTTTACAGATGAGGAAATCGAGGCATGGGCAGGTAACATAATTTGTTAAGCTCGTGCGCAGATAGTTAAAGGTAGAGTAGCGCTCTGTATCTAGGTTCTGGATCTATAACTACTACATACTCTGTTTCTCAAACATTCATCATCTGCACATATAAGTAAAAATGCATTTAAAAGGATCTGGTATCAGACTATAGCCATGCAAATATTTTTTCATAAGTAATGGTTGTGTTCCTATGCTAAGAAGTCTGCTCATTTAATGTTCAAAAGCAAACATGTAGAAAAAGTAAAATGTTATACATGTGTTAAAACATTAAATACATATATGTAGTAAAAATAGCAACAATAATGTTTAGATCGTATTATGGGTAGGGTGGTAAGAAATGTCTACCAACTTTTTGAACTTGCTAAAGCAATTATATTTATAAGTGGTCACATTAGTGGACTTCTTAGAGCACAAATAAAACCATCTTAAATGTAGTGAACCATCAGGGGAATTTTAAATGGTTGCCAAAACCTATTAAATAATGAGAACACAATACTGCATTACTCTGTTCACTTTTGCATTTTAAACTATAGAGGCATTTCAATGAATTCTGGCCAAGATTCCCCAAGAAGTTGGTCACCTGAAGAAATTACTTTTGATAGTGTGTGTCTTGAGTATGAGTGAGTGTAAGAATTACTGTGCATGTATGTTGCATAAGACATTAACTCTAAAGCCTTTTGAGAAAAACATTTCCATTCCTAGTAAGAAATTAATATAATTTCTAGCAAGATTTAAATAATCCAGTAAATACAAATTCTAGTGAGTTGACAGAAAATAAAATTTCTAAATGAAAGACTAGAATCAAGGTACCTCGGATTTTGTTTTGAAGTGGTTGAAAAATAAAATCATAATTAATCCAAAATGGTACAAAGTCCATGTGGAAAATTAGTAATACTTTTTGGGTATTTGTAATTGCCAATAGTTCTTTAGAAAAAAAAAAAGAGATATTTATTTTAGAGAGAAAAAGAGAGAGAGAGAGAGCTGGGGGAGAGGCAGGGGAAAGTGAAAGAATCCTCGAGCAGATTCCCCGCTGAGCACGGAGCCTGACCTGAGTTTTGATCCCAGGACCCCAAGACCATGACCTGAGCCAAAATCAAGAGTCAGAGGCTTAAGGGACTGAGCCCCCAGGTCACTCATTGCTAATAGATCTTAAGTGTTTTCTGTGTACTAGTTATTATCTCACTGCTTATACATACATTAGTGCTCACCATCACCTCATAAGAAAGGCAATATATCCCCCCATTTTATGGTTGAATAAAAACCATAGTCCTGAATAGTAAATGGCAGTTCTGAGCTCCAAAATCACACACACCAAGATGCTCCAGAGCTGCTGTTCTTAGAAAATAAACTCTATTACCTGAATTAATAAGAATTTTTTTAAGGGTAAAAAATAATAAGGGACTGACAAGACTAAAGAGTTTAGAGAACCATAGAGCAGGAACTGCAGTTTTGTAATGAACCCTTACGAAAGAGAAAGCCAGGAGAAATAAGCAGGGCTATTAGAATTATGCGATGTAGCAGCTGAGAAGTAGAGGCTTTTTCGTTCTGTTGGAATATTATCGTTTAGCATGTGAATTAACTAATTAACTAATTAACTAATTAACTAACTAACTAATTAACTAATTAACTAATAAATTTCTCCAGGGCGCCTGGGTTAAAGCAGTGGGTTAAAGCCTCTGCTTTCAGCTCAAGTCGTGATCTCAGGGTCCTGGGATCGAGTCCCACGTCGGGCTCTCTGCTCAGCGGGGAGCCTGCTTCCCTCCCTCTCTCTCTGCCTGCCTCTCTGCCTACTTGTGATCTCTGTCTGTCAAATAAATAAAATCTTTAAAAATAAATAAATAAATTTCTCCAATATTTATTTAGCAACCGTTATATTAGAGATGGTGAATAATAGAGCTACTGCCCTCTTGGAGTTAAACACCAGTAGACAAAGAAAAGTAATTAAAATATATACACATAGACTTTGGCATATGTAGAATATGGCTGAAGATACAGATTTAGATGTCGATGTAGATGGCTATACCCACGTGGGATAATGCCTCATACTGATAAGTGCCTTGAAGAAAGTGAAACAATGGCAGAGTGGGCTTTAGGAGGGAGGGTGTTTCCTAAGGAGAAAAGGTTCTCTGTGTTCTTCCCCAGCTTCCATGCACTTATGCTTCTAATGAGCCCCACCCGTGACGCTCTTCAGACACCTGATGTGGAGCTAAGAGAACGGCTCTGCCTGCATTCTAAGAAAGCAGGGCCTGTCTGGAAATAGGTTTCTAGCACTGCCACCCCCGGGAGACGTGTTACTCATTCATGGACAGGTAGGAGATTATGAAAACTCAAATCTCTGGGTTCCATTGGGGAAAAACTCAGAACCTAATTTAATGTTACATGTTCCCTTGTGGGATTGGTTTTAAGCTATTTCCACTGGCCTTTGCTTTGAGTGACATCTCCTTTCCTCTCTACTTCTCCTGCACCCTTCCCAGAAGCTCTTAGGGAGTGTTTTCCTTGTAAATCTATGGTAAGTCACTGTCCCGCTTTGTCCAGTGCTGTGGGGTTACTGGGAGTGGAGTGTTGTCAGCGGGTAGAACTGTAAGTGCGAACACTGAGATAGTTGTGGGCGAGCCAAAATGGTTGGTTAACCCACAGTGTGGCTTCTGAGAGACCTGGCCCAGGACATCAAGGAAAGCCTCTCTGAAAAGATGGAGTTTATGCTGAGAAGGAGTTAGCCATTCACAGAGCTGGCAGGAGTTTTTTTTTAAGCAAAGAAAACAACAGCAAGTGGTAATGGCTGAAAATATCCCATATTCAGACAAATAGAAAACCAATGTGGCTGGAGCGATTTGAGTAAGAACACGTGTGCGAGTCGCTGAATCTAAAGTGGTAGGAAGGTAAACAACGTGAGGGAACTTGGAAGAAAAGGTAAGAGGAGAAATTCATTATTATATTGAATTATCACATATGCTGTGACACCTTGTGTAGAATGTTTAAGAATGGGTCTGTTTGTGTGCATTATTCCTACTGAAATGTTTTGAGAAGGTAGTCTTTCAATGTAAATGCAAGCCTACAGGTGCCTCTGGGTGGCTCAGTTGGTTAAGGATCTGACTCTTGATCTCAGTTCAGGTCTTAACCTCAAGATCATGGGTTCAGGCCCCACTTTGGGATCTGCACTGGGCATGGAGCCTACTTTAAAAAAAAAATGTAAGCCTAGGTATTTAGAAGCTTCTTTCTTGATACACTTGTAGTTTTGAGAGTGTGAATTCAACTGAGGACTGCAAGCACAAAAACATATAAGACCTTCGTGGTTGAATTAATAGATGCAAAAGAAAAAGCAGAATGAATTATTGTTTATAGCTTCTAGAATGAAACTGTGATTCTAGGTGTTTAGATTTTTTTGTTTGTATATTCAGGTACCTCTGCATGAAAACTTCATCTTTAGCTTCCAGGAGACACACCACAATTGAATTCCGAAGGGCATTGAAAGTTCAATAATTTTGATTAGAATTTTGGCTGTGCCATTTCTTTGACCTTTGTTTTGTTTTTTCTTGAGGTCACGGAACCCCATGTGTCCACCAATAGATGCAAGTATTGGTCTGAGGGATAGATTGTTCTGTACAAGTCACATAGTTCCTGGGAAGCAGTCACTGATAGGTAGTTATGATTTTGATAGGGCCTCTCTTTAGAACACTGAGCCCTTTCAAGCATAGGATATTGTAAATGAATGGCAGGAGATAAAACAGAAGAGTAGTGTGGAGGGCAAAAATCTAAACCAGACTGAGTTTTGAGAAAGAAAGAAAAAAAATTGCCTGAAGGATCCTCTGAGCTTCAGAATATTTTCCCAAGGGCACTTTTCCCAGTATTTATAAGTTTTAAATAAAAGAGTTTACTTGAGAAAACCCACAAGGCTGAGAGAAAGGAAGGGGAACAGAAATTACTCCCCATTGCTCAAAGAGCAAGTTAGAGAATCTAACAGGTCTTCTCTCTTTGCCAGATTTAATGCTTTTATTGTAATTGGGATACACAAAATGGAGTCTTACACTTGAAGAAATAGTCAAATTATTGATGCATTCATGTAGCCTCCATTATCTTGATTAAGAGTATAGTCGGGAAATTAACCCTTTGCATGCTCATAAAGAATAATCTTTCTATAATTTTCCAAAAACTTGTAATTACTTATCTTCCTCAGAGCAAATAAACTGCCTATAAGTATTCCTATGCTAAACAAACAAAGCCCTCTATGTTAAAATAACAAAAACACATGTCTAATATATATATCTTAAAAATTAAATACATATTACTGAAGAATGTTAATGTGATTTGCATTGCATGTAGTTTAATTGAACTGATACAAAATCCAGTTGTAAAATAAGAAATGATAGTATGTAGGCAGATAATTCTATTTTATATGAAGAAATTAGCCCGAGTACTGATTTTTAAAAATGGTCAGTTGGAAAGGTCAATAACCGCCCTGATTATACATAGAAAATACCAACAGTGTCATTTTCTAACCTTTGTTCACTGGCAAATTTATTTGGGCATTGATTGCTGGCGTAATTAGATAATTTTACTTTGAAAGTAGAGGTTAGTAAGCTAATTAACTTACTTCATAAAGAAGGATTTTGTTAGGGGGGAAAAAAGTCATCATATGAAGATGGTAGGAGGGATTTTAAAATCCGGCCAACTTTTGGTTTATTTCTTCTTTTTTCTTTTATATGCCCAACATGTGGTTGAATAAATACAGAAATATATGAACAAATACAATAGGTGGTACCTGACTGAATTCCTAGGGTCAGATATTTAAGTTCAAGGAGACATGTGGTTTATTTCTGTGAGTTCAGAATGGGGAACACTTCACTGATAATAGAAAGTTCAGTTTCCCCCAGAAGATAATGAACCTGGGATCTTGAAAGATATGCTACAGAATTATATATGTCATAAGGCCTCAAAGTGATGTTGTGCTCTTTTCTCTTTAGGGGCAAGTGTTCAGGATTGTAATAAATAAAGACAATTTTAGGAAAATTACATCCATATACACTTGGCAGAATTAAAGATAATGAATATGTGGATATTGGCTTCCATTAGTGTTTGTGTTGAAAATTGTGAGTGACCTGTAAATGTTATTTGTAGAAATATTTGGTGAAATGAAGAAAAAAATTAATTCAGTGACTTTCATTTTTAGATTTCCCGGCAAATATAACTTCTCGCCATTAATCCCCAGCCTCCCCTTATAACAGAATGCCATTCTGCTCCTTCCTCCTGGATGTTCTTACTACTGCCCTTGTGAGTAAGCAGCCTGTTCTGAGATGACATTCGGGGCTTTCTCTTAGCCCACAGGATTTGCCTCCTTATATGCTGTCCACAGTCCCTAGCCTTGCCAGTTTTTACCTACATGAGTTGTGAATGCCACCCTCTCTCTGCTGCCCTCTACCATAGTGTTACCAAAGGGACAAAACCTCTCATTCCCAAACACAAGGGAAAGCTTTTGCTCCTCTGGTGATCACGAGTCTCATGGGTGAGCCAGTGTGGGTTCTACTCACTTTTCACACGCTCTATTTTTCTTTTCTATACTTTCATACTTCTGTCTAACC
The DNA here is from genome assembly GCA_004024625.1 of Mellivora capensis. Lineage (NCBI taxonomy): Eukaryota > Metazoa > Chordata > Mammalia > Carnivora > Mustelidae > Mellivora > Mellivora capensis. The sequence goes on from PISX010007767.1 coordinate 61,065, forward strand.
TGTCTAAAGGCAGCAACCCCTTTTAAAATTTTTCTATTCCAAACAAATTTTCATTTTTGTATCTTAGGACAAATCTAGATGGTAAGGGGAAGGCTGGTAGCCTTTTGAATTAACAGTATTTAAACATTAACAATGGCTAGAGGGCAAGGGTCATCTATATGGTTCTTATTAAACAGAAAATTTAGACATAACTTGAATTAGCACCAATCCGTGCCAATTATAGAAGCACTGAGAAGACAAATTATCTTCTACTAAAAACCACATGCTATGCTTCCTTCATTCATCCCCCTATAAAGGCTTTTCAAATTTTACTACCTGCCTAAACCTCTTTTTTGGCTCTAGGAATACAATGGGGACGGAAACTATGTAAAATACCTCCTTACATGGAAGAATCTAAAGAGGGAGAGAGATATTAATGAAATAAACACATTAATAAAGGTATAAAGACAAACAGATAGAAGTGGTAGGACAGTAACGCTATAAACACACAAAGGAGAAACAAAACAAAACACCTTACACTTGAATTTTGGTAGAAATTTTGATAGGTTTGTTTGTTTTTGGTAGAACAGTGATACTGGAGCTGAAAACTAAATTATGAGTAGCAACTAATCAGGTGAAAAATTGTATGTGTCTGGTGCTTGTGTGTGTTTAGTTTAGAATAACATACATAGAATGTATGATTTTTGTTTTGTTTTGTATTATTTTCTTTTTTAATAAGAAAGAATAGTACCTGTTTATCAGGAGACATCCAAGTTCATGATTAACTTGCATACGGATTTAATGGGATTGCTCTGAGATCAATATTCTTTCAACCCCACAGATACATGTTTACCAAGAGACACTCAAGGTTGCTGTCTACTCCAACAAGGCTCAGTAGTAGCTAAATCTGCAGAAGCAAAAGGAAAGCATTGTTTTAAATGCAAGATAGAAACAGAGGAGATGTATATTACCTCCCAGGATATCATTCTGACTTCTGCAGTGGTAATAGATGGTCAGAACACAATATGCTCCTTAATATAAAGCAACTTCTTAACGATGTGAGCATCCCAAATGTCTGTATTTACATATATGAATAACCTCCCTTTTACAAATCATTTGGAAATCTCTCAACCTTTAATACAAAGATCAAAACTGTTAGTTGCAGAGTTCAGAGAAAAATATACAGGACCTTACAACCAGCATGATGAACATCTTTCTTGTTATCTGTGCAAAAATTACTTAATGGATGGGAAACAACGATCATTGTTTAAAAAGGGAGCATTTAAGACTTTAGCTCATCAGGTGGGATAGTCCGATGAACGGCACATCTTTAGTGTGTAAAGGGTAGGTGCAAATGATCTGGGAAAGCCCTGTGAGACCAACAGGTATAACCAAAAACATATTCATTTGTGCATGTTTAAGATAAACATCCTTATGAAGGGAGCATATTTCTTAAAATGACTGAATATTAATCTTAAGAAATACATAGTCTGGGTGAAGATAAAAGAAATGATTCTAAGTGGAAGCTATTGCTGTATATTTGTGTTTGAAGGGAAGATTCATATCTGGAAATGCTTGTCTCCAAAATAGAGCCAATCACATAAATAACATCTGAATAAGACACTTGCATTTGGTAAGCATAAATTCACACTGAAATACCATTTCCCTAATAACCACTTTAGTTGTTATCCTTGTTTGCCCTAGAAATACTAATGCTGTGATAATAAGAAAGCATACTTATATTTTCCACTAAATTTAGAATTTTAGTAATTGAAACACAGATGCAGTGGCTTTGACAGGGAATTAATTTGGTGTTAAGTATCCTGCTAATGTTAGATATGCATAGTTACCCACATGGACATATTGCTTGTACCAATGATAGTATAACACAGTTTAATATACACATTCACATGCATACACACACACATAAACAAACCCAGAAATAAAACTGAAAACCGAAGATAAATGTGGGTTGATAAAACTGTATTTTGAGTTGTATGAACTATTAACTCATATTTATATTTTTTTAATCTATTAGTATAATAGTCTTCATTTTTTTTCTGTATTTTTTCATTCTGTAGTATTTACTTTGGTAACAAATATCAACTAAATATACTATTTTTTTTTACCAATATTCCTTTACTAACTAAAATTTTTCTCTTTAATAGAGATGAAAGAGGAAGAAAACATGGATTGAATTGTTTTTCTTTATTTTACAGAACTTTAGATGTTGCTTGCTCTCTTAACCGTCTCTCTTCCTTCCTCCCTCTTTGTCTCTCTCCCTTCCTCCCTCCCTCCCACCCTCCCACCCCACTCTGTCCTTCCTTCCCTCCCTCCTTTCCTCCCTTCTTTCTTCCATCTTCTTTCAAAAAATACTTAATTGGAATCTCTCATAATCTAGGCACTGCACCATATATTGGAAAGTCAAATAAATGTCTAATGAGATAGATTTGTACCCTCATAAGAGTTTATAGACTAACAGTAAAACAAGTGTTAATAAATTATCTCACTGGAATAATTATTTGCGAGAAAAATAGAAAGTGATCCAGTGAGAGAAGTCATGGCGTAGTCTGATGGGTTGAATATCTCAGAGAAGACCTTCCTGAAGAAGGGCTTAAATCTGAGGGGAAAGCATGTATAAAATGCGTATTATTGAGGATAAGCTCTACAACAATAGCAAACAACTCCTAAATCTCATTGGCTTAACAATTTTATAGTTTTGGGTTTTGTTTTGTTTTTAAGATTTGCGTGTGTATGCATTTTATTTTACATGTATTATGCAACATAAATGAGTGAGGTACTCAGTTCCATTTAGCTTCCCAGAGAGCTAGGCTAATGAAAGCTCTACCATCTTGTAGCTTAGAGGCGATTCCCCACTAGAGGATATTTGGCAGTGTCAGACTGTAAATTTTATTGTCATAACTGGAGAGAAGGATATTGGAAGCTATTGATTATAGGCTAGGGATACTGCAGAACATCCTACAATACACAGGATAGACTTCTGTCTCCCACACTCAGAATGACCTGGTTCACAATGTCCATTGTATCAAGGCTGAGAGACCCCCCGGGTAGCTGTACCATCCGCACATGCTTGGATCTCACAGCAGGAGAAGACACTGCTATTCAGTGCTTCATCCTGAAAATAATACACATTCCTTTTGCCCACAGCAGGATATAAGTATGGTAGCCATAAGTATGTCTTATTTCCCTGATTAAGTGCAGGGAGGTTTGGAAAAGTAGTAAAGTAGATTACAAATTTCATGAGCACTGCTGAACTGCCATGGTCTAAAGGAGGACCATGCTGTAAATCTCTTGAGCCATTGGAGTCACGTCTAATAAGTTATAGAATAGTAGGCAATAGGGCTGAGGCTGGCAGGCATCTGATCTGGCTATGGGAGGATAAATGTGGGTCTGCCACCAAGTTCACTGTAAAAGCTGCTTTCATGTTGAGATATTCACACTGAAAACCAGCAAAAGGCAATATATTAACTTTCCAATGTAATTTTCTCAGATATGTGTGAAAATGGAACTCATTATACTTGAGAATTGAATATTAAGGGTAACTAATGAATTTGGCAGCTCTTTTATTCTCAGCATTAGTTGGGAAAATTCCAAGTATTCAACAAATGAAGCAAGTCTTCTAGTTTCCATGCCATTTCTTCAAGTGAAACAAGTGACTGGGAAATTATCTGCATTTTTTTCTTAAATTCCAGAAGATTCCTTAACTTCTAAAATAAGAGGATAAAATAATTTTGGAACACATCAGAATGGAATAAAATTCATCATTCAAGTATCTTCTTTTTCTAAGCAAACATTTCCGCAAAATTAATATCTTAATAATTACCTTGCATGACAACTTTTTTTTTTTTAACACTAGAGTAAGTTCTGAACAGAACCTGGTTTAAAGCGCTGGCCTAGAGTTTTGGCTCTGCATGTCCCTTGGTCTTAGTCTCCTTATCTATCAAATGACTACCCACTTCAAAGGAGAAATTTAAAGATGGTTTATTTCATAATGGATCTTGATATATTCTTCATATGTAATAAACACTCATTGCAGGTTGCTACCATTATTTATATAACTTTTGTTAATTCATTTTAATTTCAGACGAAGCGCATTGATTTCTTGGCACATGACACAGAGTATTGTGCTTCATTTAGACCTTGGATATGCTGCCCAGAAATTTTTGGTCAAAGGTAAGAGATTCACAACCCATTTTTCTTTGGTGGTGTTGTTTATTGTATGGAGTTCATGGATCAGAGGCCAAAAAGGAGATAAAACAACATCCGTGATTCAAGTGGTATGATGGTGTGATGAATTTAGTAGGTGATTTACTACTGAAGTTAAAGAAGGAGCTTAAGAAATTACAAATGCAGGAAGCAGCAAATATATGTAGGCTGAAGAAAAGTGAACAAGGGAAGAACTAAGGCTGAGATGTAATTCTTGCAGAAGAGAATGAGGCTGCCACAGAAACATAGACTGTCAATAGGATGAAATGCCCCCAAAGCGGATAGGTCAGAGCTAGTTTATAGAAACCAATCATCAAGTGGCTGAGAAACTTTCTGCCATGGATGCTTATCTTTTTCTTAAAAAATAATCTGTGGGCTCCTTTGCTGAAAGAGAGCATAGGGAACCACTGAAGGAAACCTGATCCTCCTGCTCTGGTCTCCCAATATCTCTCCCGTTCCCTCTTTGCGGAAAGCCTAAAAGAGCCAACTGGTAAGGGGACATGTTTCTAGGATGCGGTTCAGTCTCATTAAGAGGTACTGAAAGATAGTGGCAGCCAGTGATGTACTGCAGCTGGCTATACCAGCTTTTGAGAGCTGATTGCACTCTCCACATTCTGTGACTCTGTGTAGATAACTTGAAATTAGCCACAGTGGAAGTATCTTCAAAACAAAAATCAGCAAACATTTCAGTTCAGTGCTTGTTGTTGTCATTCTTATTGGAGAGGCAGTTTATCAGTATACTACTGGACACAGCCACTTTAGAGAGAACAAACATTCTATAAAAGACAACTCAATTTTTTAAAAACTCATTGAAATGCATAAATAAACAGCATAGTTCATTTTCAGAAATGATCAGCTCTGCCATCTGGCAGCATCGATTCCATTCTCTACCATTTCTTATCTGTGTGACAAGGAGTATAATCTCTCTAAACTAAGTATCCTCATCGGCAAAATAGAGAAAATTTAAAAAAAATAGAGAAAATAGTAATACCTCTCTTAGGATTGTTCTGAAAATTGAGCAAGATAAGCTAGATAAAGAGATAGGCACAGAATATGCCCTAAGTGTGAGTGATGATGAGAATTAACACCACGTAACATCCCAAGGAAATTTGCTCAGTGTTTTAATATTAAAACTCAGTTAAATGTATCATGCTTAGACTGACAGAGATACTAATTACAGTCTTCAAAAAGTTTGCATTACAATTCATTAAAATATGTTTAAAATAGTCTGAAAAGGTTATTAGTCATTTGAAAGTTAATTTTCATAGATTAAAAATCTTTTAAAATATTTATGTTACTGAAGCCAATAGTTCAATTTCTGAAAAGTATCATAAGGGACCATCCAAAACATGGAGGAAAACATTTTATGCTCAAATATATTTATCAAACTATCTATAATGGTGAAAAATCACAAAATCGGAGGCTGGGTAAGTAAATTATGGATTAGTAGGAAATACTTGAAATGTCGTGTAGTGCTTTAAATAATGTTTATTAAGCACTGGTATTAATATAGAAAATGCAATTAATAATACAAAGAAAGAGGAAAATTATATACATCATGACTACAACTGTGGGAAATATGACTTTTAAATGCTTAAAGAAATTGCTTTTTGAAATGCTGGTGATAAATGCATCTTGCAGAATGAAATAAGAGAAATTATGTTCTTTGTGTGCTAATAAAATTCTGCTACCAAAACTAATAGTAGGTACTAAATAGACCCAAAAGCAAAGGTCAGGGAAAATAAGTCTGTATATGGATATCCATACTATCCAAGTTTGTTTGTTCTTTCTTTCTCTCTTTTTGTCTCTCTCTCATTTTTTCCTTCTTTTTCCCCTTATTTTTCTTCCTTTTCTTTCTTAGAAGCAGCAAAAGACCATATTTAAATCACATTAATTTCTTTCTGCTTGAAGAAATGTCATAGGGAAAATGGGGATAAAATTAGCTTGATACTCTTTCCTATGTATATGACATCGAGTTTTCACAGAATAAGAGAGACACACTGAGGGTTAAGCATTTAGTAATCTATCAGTTCCATCTTTGAGCCATGGTCCTTTGTAGCCTCCCTTCATCTAACAATCACTTATTTCATTAATATATCCAGTGACATTGAATTCATTGCTCATAGAAAACCCATCCCATTCTGGGTTTTCTTTTTCATGGAAGCTGTTTGTAGATGTGTTATTCTTCAGGTTTCTCTAATCTAGACCAAATATCCTCAATTCTTTGCAAAATCCCTCACTTGGCCTGGATTTCCTATCTAGTATATATTTTGGTAGTTTCTCTTACTTACACTTCAGGTTGCCAGTGTTTACTGTACAATTTATTAGCAAGCATTAAACTCAGAACTCTGGGTAGTGAAGCATAGATGTGTTTCCCTACCCAGTGTTGGCAAGAAGAAACACATTCTTGCTTAGCTATTTCAATCACGTGAATGTCCACATCCAACTCCATTCGTATTTTCCCCAATACTTCAAGTTTTCAAGACATGAGATAAGGTAAGGAAAAATGGATACAGGTAGGAAAATTTCTCTTGGACCTTGGATGGTGTAGACAGTGTATTTCCCCAGAACATATTAAAGACACATGCTGATTGATAATTAAAAGAAATAATGGGATATATTTAGTGATATCTCAAAATGACCCAGGTAAATCTTCAATTATTTGCTTTTATGTAATGTTCATTGTCATTTTTACATCTCTAAAAGGTAAGGTTTATGGACTAAAGGGTTTGTATTTTTGTTCATTTTAGTGTTTAACATTCATACCTGTTAGAGCACTACCCTCTTAGGATTTCAGAACGTTTTCTAACCCAGTACCCAAGTGCAAGGGAAATGGGTACACTCAAAAAGCATTGATTAAATGCAAGATGAATTAATTCTAACTCTTTAACATACAGTCACAGAAATAAGGATGTGTATTTGATTAATATATCCTAATCTCTTCCCAACCTTTAGTGCCTCTTTGTCTTGACTTCTGCGTGATCTAACCTCTGGCTACCCTTAGAAAATATTTTTTCTATAATTTCTCTTTGTTCATTTTGATTCAGCTCTACTGGATTTTCCATTGTCCTTTGATTATGCCCTACTTGATTCTCAATGTCACCTGCTCAGTGAGCTCTCCAACCATTCTCTATAAATTGTGCGAACCATCACTTCTGATTTCCTTTCTCTCTTTTTTGTTTCATAGTACTCTAACTAATATTTTAGTATGTATCCATAAGTCTTTCTCCCTCACCAGAAAAGTAGGCAAATATATGTATTTAAATTACTGTATCCACAGTGTCTGGAGCATAATAGGTACTGGGTAATACTAAATGAGTGATAAGTGAGTAAATAAATAAATAGACAAGGCAGAGATGTGGGTATTATCACCAGCATTTTAGAATTACAGACCTAGGTCTAGAGTGGTTAGTCTTTTCTCAACTTACCAGAACTGGAAAGTGGCTGATCTAATTTACTGGGATTGTTAGCTGTTCAAGATGTACCACTGTGACCCATGGTGGATACCCACTAAAAGTTGGCTTTTAGGGCAAAATCACAAGGTTCAAATTGGGGGAATGTTTGAAAACTTCTGATGTGAAAACCAGAGTTAAAATTCTTCCTACTGTTGGTAATTTGAAAATCTCTCTGTGATTTCTTACATTAGGCCCCACTCAGATGAATTAGAAATCCCCACCATATAGAGTGGTGGTAAATGTGACATTGCCCTGATACATCTACAATTGAATGTGGTGATCTCATGGAGAATCAGTTTGGTTTTGCCTGGGTTTCTTTTCTTTTGTTCTACTAATTATTTTACCTCATTCACAAACATCAAATTCCATTTGAATTGCTTCACGATTGATCACTTTTTTCCAGAATTCTTATTAATAGTTTAAGATTATTAATAGTTTCTTGTAAGTATAACTCCCTGTTCTTTGCTCCTTTCTAGACCTGCATTTGTTTTTTTCTGGTCAAAGGATTTTTATGAACTATTTTACCTCTCACATTTTATGGATAATAGCACTTCTATTTATTTATAAAACTGTAGAATCTAGCAAATCGGGCATTTTCTGCACTACAATAATTCTTTATTATGGTATGCTAATGGGGGAGAGAATACTCCCTCCCTCCCACCCTTCCTCTCTCTTGCTCATGATGGTTGTTTCTTCATAAAAAGGAAATGGTGGCAGAATAGGAGGACCCTACATTCCTCTTATCCTGTGATTACAACTAGATAACTGTCGAATCATCCTAAATACCCCAGAAATTGACCTGAAGATTTACAGAACAAGCTCTATAACTAAAAACATAAACTATTGGGATTTCATCAAAATAAAAAGCTTCTGCAAAATCAAAGGAAATGATAATATTAAAAGGTAACCTAGGAGGGCGCCTGGGTGGCTCAGTGGGTTAAAGCCTCTGCCTTCGGCTCAGGTCATGATCCCAGGGTCCTGGGATCGAGCCCAGCATTGGGCTCTCTGTTCCACAGAGAGCCTGCTTCCTCCTCTCTCTGCCTGCCTCCCTGCCTACTTGTGATCTCTCTCTCTGTCAAATAAATAAATAAAACCTTTAAAAAAAAAAAAAAGGTAACCTAGGGAATGGGAGAAGATATTTGCAAATGATATATCTGATGAAGAGTTCATATCTAAAATCTATAAAGAACTTATAAAACTCAACACTAAATAAATAAATAATCCAATTAAAAATGGGCAGAAGACATGAATAGAGATTTTTCCAAAGAAGATATCCAGATGGCTAATAGACACATGAAAAGAAGCTCAGCATCACTAATCATCAGGGAAATACAAATCAAAGTACAGTGAGCTATCACCTCACACCTGTCAAAGTGGCTAAAATTAACAGTACAAGAAACAAGTGTTGGCAAGGGTGTAGAGAAAGGGGAACCGTCTTGATTGTTGGTGGACATGCAAACTGGTACAGCCACTTGAAAAAAGTATGGAGTTTCCTCAGAAAGTTAAAAAAAGAGCTAACCTATGATCCCACAATTGCATTACTAGGTATTTACCTAAAGAAAAACAAAAACATAAATTCAAAGGGATACATGCCCCCTGATGTTTATAGCAGCACTACCTACAATAGCCAAATCATGGAAACATCAAAGTGTCCATCAACTGATGAATGGATAAAGAAGTGGTATATTGTTAATGGAATATTACTCAGCCATAAAAAGGGATGAAAGCCTTGCCATTTGCATTGACATGGATGGAGCTAGAGTATTATGCAGAGTGAAACAAGTCAGTCAGAAAAACAGAAATACCGTATGATTTCACTCACATGTGAAATTTAAGAAAAAAAAAACAAAGGAGCAAAGGGGGAAAAAAAGAAAGAAAGGCAAACTAAGAATAAGTAGAGATGGTTACTGTAGAGAATAAGCTGATGGTTACCAGAGGGGAATAAGGTGGGGGGTTGGGTGAAATAGGTGATGGGGATTACACAGTATACGTGTGATGAGCAATGGATGTTGAATCACTTTATTGTACATCCCAAATTAATATTATAATGTATTTTAATTGGGATTACAGTAAAAACTTTTTAAAAAGGTGAATTTAGGGATGCCTGGGTGGCTCAGTCACTTAAGTGGGTACCTTAAGCTCTGGTCATGATCTCAGGGTCCTGGGATCGAGCTCTGCATGCTCCTTGGTTAGTGGGGAGTCTGTTTCTCCCTCTCCTTCTGAGCCTCCTCCCTGTTTATGTTCTCTGTCTCAAATAAATAAATAAAATCTTTTAAAAATATATGTGTTTCTTACAGTCAAATATAAAAAAAAAGGTATGCTCAATCATTATTGTAAGTGTGGTAATTTTATTATTTAAAAAAGCATCTTAATATTTTAATTATAAAGGCTCTATTGGAATGTTCCAGATAATTTTATCAATGCCCTACTCCCTTTATAGTAGTCAAAACATGTTATATAGAATATTTGTCTTGGAAAACCTGAACCATGGTTTTATTTCCATTTGGGGGACAAAATGCTTAAAATTTCTCATCCTCAAGCGCCATATTCTTTTTTTTTTTTTTAAGATTTTATTTTTATTTATTTATTTGAGAGAGAGGCAGTGAGAGAGCATGAGCGAGGAGAAGGTCAGAGGGAGAAGCAGACTCCCCGTGGAGCTGGGAGCCTGATGCGGGACTCGATCCCGGGTCTCCAGGATCATGACCTGAGCCGAAGGCAGTCGTCCAACCAACTGAGCCACCCAAGCGTCCCCAAGCTCCATATTCTAAGAGAGTAGAAATATTCATCTCAAAAATTTTTATACAGCTTCTTGAAAATGAAGTAAACAACAGTGCCTGGCAGGCGTCTTTTATGAACATTAACTGAGTTTTGCTTTAATGTGTCCCCATCCGGAATTCTGTCTTACTTGTTCTACTTCCAGTCTATTGCTTTACTTTTCCTCTACTTCATAGCATTAGCATTGATCATAGTAAAACATTCTATGGCCTATTTCTTGCATACTTTGGAAGAGAAAGATACTACACATAGCTATTAAATAATGGATAAATATCACCTTTCAAGTGTAAATGTATAACAATGCCACAGTCTTCTGCATGCAAGTATCAAAATGGTATCAGTAAAGCACAAGTTGGCAAAATCAATATTATTAATGAGACAGAGTTGAAAGAGCAAAAGATAACAAAGAGTGAATCTATAACTAAAAAAATAGTCTCTATATATTTTATTAATAATTCTCATGACGACTGCTTTTTTTCTTACATATTTGAAATTGTCCTAATGGAACCAGTTTTTGTAGCATGTTTTTGCATCAAACAGCAAAAATAAAGTAAGATTAACATCTGAGATGTTTATTGTCTCTACATTAATTGAAAGTTTTGAAATATGATCATTATCAGGCCAAAATTTGACTTCATTTCTTTTCTAAATTTCCAATTGACATTTTATTAGAATGTAAGCCCTAGGAGTCAGAGGTCCTGTCTTGTTCATTATTGTATCAACTGCACTTAACACACATAGTCACATATTTTAAGTGATCAAAAATGGGGTTAAGCAATTCTTAACCCACTGAGCCACCCAGGCACCTCTGGTTAAGCACTTCTTGGTAGTACTAAAGATGACTTCAAACTCCACTGCTATGAGATTCTAAATCACCTGCTTTGTGTTATTGATTCACCAACTCTGAAATAAATTGTAAATATATGGTTATGCAACTTTCACAATATTTTAGTACCTAATTACAAATTAAGTACAACTGATGTTTCTTCTAAAGATTCTGGAATATTTTATAAATATTACTTAACCAATAAAGAAGGAAGCTGTTTTATAAGGTGTGCAGGAAAGCGGCGATACATGAACATGTAGAAATGGATTAATTTTCTAGTGACAGAATTTGGTCAGAGAATGAAAAAGGCCAGAGGACTACACACTTGAATTATTTAGTTACTGCAAATCACCATTGGCTGACTATTCTAGGAATGATAATTTCTTTATCACCTTTTGAAAATTACAAATCTGTTTCACATCCATTGTCTTATTTGGTCCTTACCACTATCCAGAATTATTTGGAAGGGAAGTATATTCTGCTGTTTTTTAAAACTGCTTGGAGTAGATATTAAATACTTGTTCAGTATCTTCATTTAAAGGAAGAACCAATAGAATATCTTCCCTCACTTCTTTGGGACTTCCTCTGTATTAAGCTCCTATTGTGGAATAGTCTGATAGAATCATGGAATCCTTGATTTTAGCAGTGGAATGTATTGGAAATATTTCTCAATTAAATTCCACTATAGTTGGCTTTTTTTAAAAAGCTGTGACAAATTAGAGCATTTTAAAAAAGATTTTATTTATTTATTTATTTGAGAGAGAGAGAGAGAGAGAGAGAGCACAAGCAGGGGGAGTGGCAGAGGGAGAGAAAGAGAAGCAGACTCCCCACTGAGCAGGCAGCCCAACTTCGGGCTTGATAAACAGGACCCGGGGATCATGACCTGGGTCAAAGGCAGACGCTTAACCAGCTGAGCCACCTAGGTGCCCCAAATTAGAACATTCTAAATGTGATTTTTGGTTTTATCATAAAACTCTAATCAGCACAATTGGGAAACTATCACAGCAGGAACACGAAGTGTATGAGGAAAATTGGAACAACTGACATAGGACTGTGGATCCAACTAATCAACTATGTCTACCAAATCCTGTAAATTCCCCATATGTTTGCTTTATTTTGTACTAGACATTAAAGGAACTCTGAACCCTTCGGAAGAAAGGAAATTGCATATTTATTCACAAAGTATATACTTCAGCTCCAAGAAAGTTTGTCACATTATTTTACTGGGAGAGCATCGGGTACAGCAGCAAATTTCTGGGCCTGCTAAAAACCATCACATTTATGGCACAACCATAGTTATGACATTGATGAAAATAATAAAGAAAGAAACATATTCTAATAATAATCCTGTAACTTTAACAAATGTAAGAATTCTACATTTATGTGTCTCCTAGCAGACCCTATCAGTGCATATGCATGATTTGAATACTCCTTGCATGGATGCAATTTTGTATTCTGACTTTTTTTTCTTTACTTAGTGTGACATAAGACACATTTTTCAATTACCACTTAGCCTTCAAAATTCTGCTTTTAAAACTGAAATTTTGTATATTTTCTTTTAAATACGTTGACAGCAAAGCAAGCGTAAGGACCTAGAGATAAACTTTAGGCTTCTAGGTCAAATACCAGAAATGATTATCACAATTCATGATATGATTTCAAATTTTATTTTCCTATCCCCTCAAACTCATTTGCAGTTTTAATTATTTATTTTTTTTATATTGGAATTCCACTTTCGTCACTCTATCCATTTTTTTTCCTCTGTCAATTTTATAAGTTGAGACCATAAAATTAAACTTCAGTGAACTGTCTTACAGGAACATTTTTTTCAGGGCAGTGGGAAAGAGAGGAATGAAGAATACACAGCAGCCAAAGCAGTCTGTAGAGGTAATAGCATATCTTTGCCATGGTGCCCTGCCTATCCCTCTTCACTGTGTTAGAAAGAGCTCCTTTCTTCCTAAAGTGGTTCTGTGCATCTTTTGACAAACAGCAACTTTCTTCTATTGTCCTCCTTGCACAAAATCACATATTTGCTCTGCTTCCTTAAAATGGCTCTTGAGAGATTATCCTTGGTTGTTTCTGAATTCCAAATTATTTTCTATGTTTATATACTCTCTAATTTTTCTTTCAAATAACCTCTTGCTTTAGAGTAGTTACTTCATTTTATTTTAAAAAACGTAATCCTTTCCTCCTTCACGTTTCAGATTTCATTATATAAAAACAACCAATTCAATTACATCACAAAATGGCTTTTTCAATGACTGGGAAGAACTGAAAGTGATGGAAACTTCAGAAAAAATCCTGGTTCTCTAACTAGCAGTGTGGTCTTATCATGTTGATCTGCTGTAATGGGTCTTAGCTTCTCAGTAAAATGCCTTCTTAACCACTGTTAATAAGTAAATATCTGAAGTATTTAGCACAGCATATGACCCTTATTGAGCATTCCATAAATACCATTTTTGCTCAGTTTTACCTATATGTATTGAACATCAACTTCCTATCAATTCAGCATGCCCTGAATAACTTAAAATGAGTAAAATAACTAAACATGCCTGGCCTAGAGAAGCTTCCATTTTAAGATCATACATTATGAGTGGAATTGAATATTAAGTTAATGTATTTTTATTTGATTGAATAAGGTCATGTGTTAAAAGAGTGTAAAGGGAAAGCATTCCATTTGCAAATGACACAAAAATACTTTTTGACACATTTTTGGGGATTGCTGTTTTGTTTTTTTCAACTTAAGTGGCTGGTTTGTTTAAATAAATAAATAAATAAATAAATAAATAAATAAATAAATAAAGTAGCTGGATAATCCTGACATGTTTATCCATGCAATGCATGCAGACTCACTACTTTCATTGCTGAGAGAGTTTGGCCATTGCCAATCTATTGTTCTCCAGCTAACCCCCCTGACCTCCAATAACAGATAGAACCAGGGCTCAGCCACACCTTGGAAGAAACAGGTACCAGTGCCATCATCAAGTAATTCAATATCAGTATTTAGGAGAATGAACTCCGCAATGCAGGAATGATGCTATTTTTCTTGTGCCAAGTTTTACAGCACATTTTCTATCAACTTCATAGTTTATTTGAAGACAAAATTGTCTATCACAACCCTACTCCTTTGGACTCATCCTATCCACTTTAATTATGCACAGTAACTAGAAAGAAAAACCATTAAAAATAATCACCTCCATTGTAACAATAGTTTAAGACTCTCGCACTGCCATCCACCACATCCTGCAAATTCCTGCCCCTTTGGATTTGTTTCAAATTCCACTTCTGTCTCCTTACACTTATCACCTGTTGTAATTTCCTTGAGACCCCTCATCTCTTTCAAAGGACTTTATTTGACTCATCTCTGTAGATTCTCTTCTCTGTGGATTGCTAAGATTAAAGCCTGTTCAGGCTTTCAAGGTAACTTCAGACTTGCAAGTCTTATCCTGATTTATTCCATGGTTGGGTTTCACATGACTATATTAGTTCCTAGGTACAAGTTGTTACTATCACAGAAGTGAAATGTTAAGTAGATTTCAGTGGTGTTTATACACATCTTAACATGTGATAAAATGTCATACACACATACGCACAGGAATACATGTAAAAGTGGCTGATATCCAGGTCAATTCTATAGTCTAGTTAATAGTATCATGCCAGTGTAATCTCTTGGTTTTGATAATATGTTAGAGTGATATAAGACACTGGCCTGGGGGAATTTGGAAAATTTGAGCAAACCTCAGCATAATCATAATAAAAAGGGACTATGATTTCAGATTACCAGCATTATTCAAACCCAACTCCACAATTTAATAGCTGTATAAACGTGAACAAGCTCTTACATGTTTCTAAATCTGAGGTAAATTTGCTTGCTTCTAAAACTGGGGTAAAAATAATGCCTTTGTCTTAGGAAATTTGTGAGAATTGAATGAAACACTGAATGCTAAGAGTATAGAGTATCTCTTGCCATATAGCAAGAGTCCAACTAATCTTCATTCAGAGTGCTTAGTATAGTGATGATATTGGAAATAAGAGTCAACTAAAACACTCCCTGCAGAACATGTCTTCGCAAAATCCAGCCAGTACACACCTTGTCACTGAATCTTCAGACCATTTAATAAAAGACACTACACAGACTCTGTGCTCTTTGTAATGACTTGGGAGTGTTTGATGTTATGATGCAGTAGTGACAACATAGTTACAATTATGGCAGAAAGCCAACTGCCTGATTTGTAGAAAAAAGTGGTTAGTGTTTCAGTGACTCTATAAAGTTTTTATTGGACTATTCCCATTTTTCTATTGTACATTTGAGCCTTAATTTCATAGTAGTACCCAAAGATAATTTTAATCTATGGAGCTACCCTGCAGCCCAACAATTGTACTAGTAGATATTTACCCCAAAGATACAGATGTAGTGATCCAAAGGGGCACCATACAGGTGTCCACAATAGCCAAACTGTGGGAAGAGCGGAGATGTTCATTGACAGATGGATGAAGGAGATGTGGTATGCATTTACACACACACACACACACACACACACACACAGTATTACTCAGCCATCAGAAAGGATGAATTCTTACCATTTACATCGACATGAGTAGAATTGGAGTGTATTATACTGAGCAAAATAAGTCAACCGGAGAAAGACAATCATCATATGCTTTCCACTCCGTATTTCATATGTGGAATGTAAGAAACAGTGCAAAGGATCACAGGGGAAAGGAGAGAAAACCAAAGAGCAAATCATCAGAGAGGGAGAAAAACCATGATAGACTCAACTATAGGAAAAAAACTGAGGGTTGCTAGAGGGGAGGTAGGTGAGGGGAAGAGGTAATTAGGTGATGGACATTAAGTAGGACACATGGTGTGATGAACACTGGGTATTATACACAGCTAATAAATTACTGAACACTACATCTGAAAGGTACTATATGTTGGCTAATTGAATTTAAGTTAAAAAAAAAAGATAGTTTTAATCTGATCTCCTGAGAATGATGAGTGCAGTATAGGGTCCAAACTCTAAATCAAAGGGATCCACTTCTCAAAAAACTTCTTGGACTTTGATTGGCATTCTATTCCTTAAAACAAAAAGTGACTTCAGTTGTTAATGGCTAGCATGTGAAATGTTACAAAGGCTATACAATAAAGACATAGTACACTTAATATATTTCACAGTGAATAGGCAGTTGTCATATTAGTTTTATTTATAATCTTGCCCATGTCTCCTGACAGTATTGGAGGAAAACAAATTCAGGTTTCCAAAAAACATGGCAAAACAGTTGCTAAAGCAATTTCCTAAATGATCCTGTTGAAAGTGGGTTTGAGACTCACATGAAACTATGGAGATGTGGTTTAAGAATGCCACTTAGAGAAGCACAGATATCAATGTCCTTTTAATAACAGTCAAACAATGTTACCAATATCTAGTGAACAAATTGGTTATGTGCTACCTCATGAATATTACATTCTACATGTAGGGAACAATTATGTCTTAATTCTTTGGGAAATCCAATTTTCAGTATTCTGTCTCGTTATTTTTCTAAGCTTCAAGTGCTTCCAAGGGCAAGTTTAACAACTGAGGTAGAAAAAATAACAGTGAAATCAAAAGAATATTGAAACATGGTGAATGAGAAAGTCAAATAATATTATATCCATATGGTTGGATTATCATTTAGTCATTTAAGTATAATGTTATGAAAGTATTTAATTATGGTAAAAGACTAAAGAAAAAAGACAGAAAAGTGGGGAAGGGGGTTTTTGAGAGTTATTTTAGTTATTTTAACTTTTTTGAGAAAAGTATACAGAAAATGGACATGATGAATATATTTAAAATGTTAATATCAGCTCATAAGTGTTGAATTTCTGAGAATTTGGGGACTTTTTATATATTTCTCGAGTCTTAACAGTTTCATAGAAGGAGTATACATTGCTTTGAAGGTATACATATATATGCACATACATATATATGATATTTTAAAATCAAAAAGGGTAGCTGTGCTATTGAAGAATTACTGAAGACAAAGGAAAGTGGGATCAGTTCTTCGACATCCTACAAAACCTTTCTTCTTGGGCCAGCTACAAAATTTAAAAAGCTGAGCAAAAAATGAAAAAGTGGGGTTTCTTATCCAAACTGTGTTAAGAATTTCAAGGTAGTGACAACAGAACATTAAGCCAAGCATGGAGCCCTGTGTGGCTATCCAAGTCACATGCCCATGAACACTGCTTTCTTCCTACATGTTATATTCATGTTTACATCCTTCCAGCTGTAGGGCATTTTTTGGCTACAGATTCTTTTATTTTCCAAACAACCACTATAACTCTTTAAGGCTTGGACCCTTTTTGTGCCTTTGGTTATCCACCACCTTTCATTTGGAAATGACTTTCATATCTGGCATTTAGTCAACTTCTTTTCAAACTACCCTTCACCATTGTAATATTATACGGAGCTCTGTTTTCTTGCTTTGTCTGGCTTTTGTTAGAAAAGACGGGGGGAAATGCTGGTGTATGACACAATACGCATTATGGTCTGCCTCCAATGTACCGAGCTCTCAATCCTATATCAGGTGGAAAACTATGAATAAATTATGGCCTTTGGCTCGAAAAGCCTGTAAAACCAGGAGGAGACAGAAAGCATAACAGAAAATTTCAATAGCAAGACTTTTCTACTTTTTAGAACACAGAGAGAGCTGGAGGAAAAATAATGGGTCCATGCAGGAAAAAAGGATATCCTCATGTATTGTTCCTGAGTTCCCACATGGAGTCAAAAGCAGACTTTTGCCTATCAGAAATCTTGCAGTCCATCTCCACTTGCATGAATTCTGTTTCCAGATTATACAGGGCTTTTCATGTTTCTCAGAGACTCGGTCACCACCTCTTTCCCTAATTGACTGAAGACTAGAGTTCTCTGTAATGCAGACCTAACATTGGAAGTAGTCAGCAAACAGGGGCATGTCAGACTGAGGATAGATCATGCATTAAGTATTATGTTTTGGATTTTATATTTTATTATTTAGTGCTTCTGGCTAAATGAAACTTGCAGATCACTTCAAATTATTTAGGAATTTATGTTTTTCTTTATAGTAAACTTGCCATAGACAATAGGAACAATAAAATTCTTCATAACAGGAGACTGAAATTAAACACCAAACCTTTAACCAGATTTAGAGGAAATAAACTGCCCACCTTAAAATAAGTGAGGTATTAGCAGAACTCAAATATGTAGACAACCCAAAGAGAATACCTGTTTTTTTTTTTGTTAGTATATACTGAGCCTCAATATAGCTCTTCCTTCAAGATGTTCTAAAATATAAAGATACATTGTTCTCCACACATTAATAGCATATCAGCTTATTACTGGAATAATTGATGCTTCCAATGTCCTATAAATAGGTTTTTCATATTTGAGTTTTTAAGTAATTTTTTCTAAAGCTTTAACATGTTTTGACTTATATGGAGCTGTTATACTACTTAACATGTAAAGTTTAAATATTGTTGTATTTTTTTATCATGAATTGCTGGTCGATATCAAATAGCATAAGGGTGAGAGAGGATGAGGCTGATTATAGTGGGACATGATGTTGGAAATGTTCTAAATTTTAGTTTGAGTGGTTATATGGAAGTATTCAATGCCAACATTCAAATTATACTTAGAATCTATACATTTTATTTTATACACATTAGGCCCCAATAAAAAGAAAATCTTAAAACTAGAGACTTAAAGGGATGCCTGGGTGGCTCACTCAGTTAGGTGTCTGACTCTTGATCCCAGCTCAGGTCTTGATCTCAGGGTCATGAGTTAAAACCCCATGATGGGCTCCACACTGGACATGGGACGGATGTTGTAAATAGACTCTTAATGAAAAAAAAAAAAAGTTAATAAATAGCAACAATTTGGAAATTTAAAACCGCTTAAAACAAATTCAAAATCGCTTACTAAATTAAAAATAATAATAGGGCTCTTGGGTGGCTCAGTTGGTTGAGCGACTGCATTCGGCTCGGGTCATGATCCTGGAGTCCTGGGATCGAGTCCCGCATCAGGCTCCCAGCTCCATGGGGAGTCTGCTTCTCCCTCTGACCTTCTCCCCTCTCATGCTCTCTCTCTCTCTCAAATAAATAAATAAAATATTTAAATAATAATAATAAAAAGATTAATCAATGGATGTCTGTTGCCATATGTTAAGGGTATTTATACTTAAATATTAAGGGTATTTTATACTCAAAATAGCTTCTTCAGGGCACAGTAAATTGTTTGCTGTCTTATAGACTGATTCTTAAAATTCATGTGAATTTCCTTATAACCTGCAGCAAATTAAGTGAATCATCTTTTTTTTTTTAAGTATTTATTTTTAGAGAGAGAGTACACACAGGCAGGAGAGGGGCAGCAGGAGAAGGAGAGAAAGAATCCCAAGCAGAACCGCCTCCCTTCCTCCCTGCTGAGCACCGAGCCCAGTGCAGGACTCAATCCCAGGACCCTGAGATCATGACCTGAGCCTAAACCAAGAGTCAGACACTCAACAAATGAGCCATCCAGGTGCCCCCTAAATGAATCCTTTTAAACCAAAATCTCCTGAAATAAATTGGAGATTTTCCAAAGTAAGTTTGAGCCCTAACTCTACTTCATTTAGGACCAGGTTATTTCATTTGATCACTGAATTATTAAAGAAACACTTTCCTTGGCCTGTTCACCAGTGTTTAGATATTTAATTGTTGTTAATAAAACCACAGCCTGGAAAGGCCATTGTGACATATATCCCAGAATTTAAATCACATGCCTCGACATTTCAAGCGGCCTCCTAGAAACTAGCAGTCCATCCTTTACATTGAGTCAGTTATAAAATCTCACTGAATATATTCCATTTCTACTGGAGCTTCCAAATGTATTCCTCAGCTCCCATGTGCACAGTTGTAATTACCTCCTAAAGGCTGCTTTGCCTTTGACCTCATCACCTCACAAATGAGGAATCTATCCTGCTCGCCAGTTGGTAATGTTCATTCTGAAGCACAGATCTGACTATGCTGTAACAGTTTCTGACCAGACACAGTAGCCTTGGATAAAAGTGCAGTATCTACCTATGTAGATTGATTTTGCTGCCACACACTTTCTGATTCAAAAATCAGATAGTATGGGGTTATACACAAATCAAGAAAAAGGCTCTACTTCCCTTCTCTCTTGTTAGATAGCTAGATAGGTAAGTAGGTAGATAGGCATATATGGTATAAAATGTATGTTTTTTACTTGAAAACCCCTTTTCTCTTCCATGAATTTCTAGCTGCTGAACTATATTTTTGGCAAGAATTACCAGGGGGAGATGTGCAGTAGCAGTAGGGACAATTTGCAAGGATTTTTTTTTTTTAATTTATTTGATAGACAGAGATCACAAGTAGGCAGAGAGGCAAGCAGAGAGAGAGGAAGTAAAGCAGGCTCCCTGCCAAGCAGAGAGCCCGATGCGGGGCTCAATCCCAGGACCCTAGGATTGTGACCTGAGCTGAAGGCAGAGGCTTTAATCCACTGAGCCACCCAGGCGCCCCTCAAGGATTCTTTTTTTAAATAAAGGATTAGAATATTAGATGAACTTTTTTTGTACTGGAAAAGACAGATAATACTGAATATTTGGCAGTTGTGTGTGTGTGTGCGCACATGCACGCACACATGTGTGTACATATATACACAGACAACATGCTTGTACTTCCTACAGTCCAAATGTATTTTACAGCTACAGTGCTGTACTTTTGAATGTGGCATGCTTGTTTTAGAATAGCAGTTCTCAGCCTTGCCCATAAATTTGAGTATCCTAGAGAGTTTATAAAAACTGATACCTGGATCTCACCTTCAAAGAATTTCATTTAATTGCTTTAAGTTGTAGCTTTGGTGCTAGGAACGTTAGAGTCTTTTCAGGCTTATTATTGTTTGGCTAAGTTTGAGAACCACTACTTAAGGAATTTGCTTTTTGAAATACTTGAAAATAAAGCATGTAACTTTCCTTTAGCTATTTGCATTGGCCTGAACTTCCTTATTCATTATCATTAAGAGTAAAAGTCATGACCAAGACGCCTCTAGATCCCAAAGTCAGTTCTGGTGGATTGCATAAAGCGGGTGAAGGAGCTACCCACAGGCTCTCTCCACCATCTGTTTACTTAATGGCATACTCTGTTTTGCAGTGAAACCAACACGATTACACAAAGGGAAGAGAAACACTTTGGTGTCCTCAGGCATCTGAGAGGACTAAGTGAGGAAACCTACATAAAACAACCTACAGAATAAATGCACAGCAAATGTCAGTTGCTGTCTGATCTTTTCTTTCTCAAGCAGTGAATTCTTCAAATTGTATACATTGAATATGTGTATTATATATATATACATACATATATATATGTGTGTGTGTGTATATATTATGTATGTATCAATTATACCTCAGTAAATCTGTTCAAAAATTAGAGAGCATATGCAATGCATCTCCTCTAGGAAATGGCCTTTTGGGTCTCATAAAAGGATTTACCTAAAAGCCAGGATCAGCAAATTATAGCCCAAGGGCCAAACGTGGCATACCACTTGTTTTAGGGTAGCCTGTGAGCTAAAGATGGTTTTTTTTTTTTCAATTTTTGTGAAGAAAAGCATTAATTATATGAAATGCAAACTCCAGTTCATAAATAAGTTTAATAAGAGCAAAATCATTCCCACTTACTACCATAACGTCCATGGCTCCTTAAGTATTACAGTGACAGTGTGGAGTATAACAGTGACAAGACCATATGGCCTTCAGAGCCCAAAATATTTATAATGTGGTCTTTTACAGGATAACTGGGGCAACCCCTGATCGGAAAGCAGTTGGGAAATAACAGGTTTGTACCCTGGAAGTCCGTATCTAAAGCACTTAGCCCATTCTGTCCTCCCTGTACCAAGAAGAAATCAAGCACTCTCAATTTGTGCAAAATAGTAGATAAGGTAATAAGAACATTTCAAAGAGAAGAAAAAATGGTGTAACCTGACTTTGAAAATGAAACAAAACAAAGCAAGCAAAGAAATACAAAACCTCAGAGCAATTAACATCCCTATTCACATACAAGCATCAGAGTTTGGGTGATTAGTTTCTGCTAGGAAACTTACAGCTGTTTGTGAGTAGAAGGAGAAATTATCTGGAAAAACCAACTAGTATGAGAGATAGCTGGGATAGTAGCTATAATCTGTCATACCAATAAAAAAAACAACATTCTTTTTTTTTTTTTTAAATACTTTATTTATTGTTGCTGGGTGGTTCTATCAGTTAAGTGTCTACCTTCAGCTCAGTCATGATCCCAGGTCCCTGTTCAGCAGGGAGTCTGCTTCTCTCTCTCTGTCTGCCCTCACCCTACTTGTGCTCCTTTCTCTCAAATAAATAAAAAAAATCTTTTTTTTTTTTAAATCCCTTCAAAAAATATCACTATTTGTTATCACTGGTCCCATGTGTGTCACACGTTATCATAGAGAAACATAATGAATTGTCTAAAATCTAATGTCTACAACTTTTTCACATTTGCCTCTCAGATAAATCCATTAATAAGAAAGAAGTTTGGCACACATTGTGCCTAGTTGATTAAAGGTACTTTTTAAGGGAAAAAAAAAAATTAAAAAATGAAAAAAAAAAAGAAGAAGAAGAAGTTTGGGTAGTTCTGTTGGTTAAATGCTCTGTGTCAGTATGACTAGGCCATGCTGCCTAGTTGTTTCATCTAACATTACTCTAAGTATTGCCCTAGAGGTAAGTTGTAGATATGATTTACATGTACATTACTTGATTTTAGAAAAGGAGATTAACCTCAACAATGTGGATAGGGCTTCTCCAATCACTTGAAGATCTTTAGAGCAAAAACTAGGGCTTTTTAGAGAAGAAAGAATTCTGCCTCAGGACTAATGTAGAAATTATGCCTGAGATTCCTGCCTGACAGCCTGCCCTACCCATTTTGGACTTTCCAGCTCTCATAATCACATACACCAATTCAAAAAATAATAAATCTAGATAGATAGGTGGGCCCAGCATGCTTCAATCTAGACAGATAGATAATCAGTAGGTAAATAGATCGACCTATAGACAGATCGATCGATCCTACTGGTTCTTTTTTTTCCCCTGGAGAACTCTGGCTAATACAGAACTCTGGTTCTCTTGAAAGCCCAAGGCACTGGCGTGGTTCTGCTGTGGTCTCAGCTCCCATTCCATGGCCTGCTGCACCTTCCCCTCCATGTGCTGTTATAATTATATTATAAATATATTTACACTCTCTGTCCTTTCAGGGCCACTCTAGTAACAGAGCCCCCTTTTTTTCTATTCCAGAGATACAGCACTCTATCTTTTGGCTTCTCTGTTTCTTTTCTTTCTTTTTTTTTTTTAATTTATATATATATTTTTTATTTCTTTTCAGCGTAACAAAATTCATTGTTTTTGCACTACACCCAGTGCTCCATGCAATGTGTGCCCTCCATAATACCCACCACCTGGCTCCCCCAACCTCCCACCCCACCCCCTGTCCCTTTAAAACCCTCGGGTTGTTTTTCAGAGTCCATAGTCTCTCATGGTTCATCTCCGCCTCAACTCCCTTCTCCTCTCCATCTCCCCATGTCCTCCATGTTATTTGTTATGCTCTGCAAATAAGTGAAACCATATGATAATTGACTCTCTCTGCTTGACTTATTTCACTCAGCCTAATCTCTTCCAGTCCTGTCCATGTTGATACAAAAGTTGGGTATTCATCAGAAAGGCATAATACTCCATAGTGTATATGGACCACATCTTCCTTATCCATTCGTCCATTGAAGGGCTTCTTGGTTCTTTCCACAGTTTGGCGACCATGGCCATTGCTGCTATAAACATTGGGGTACAGACTAAAGACTGTAGTGGCTTCTCTGTTTCCTAAGCATACATTTGAAAACAGTGCCTGATTTATCTCTCTAAAGTTACCCTAATGAAAGCATCCTAAGTGTGTTAGGATACGGAGTCAACCACCCCTCAAATAGACAGAGAATCTCGATAATGCAAGTCACACAGAGAGGTTTATTTCCAGATAGCTGGGGTCCAAGTATCTGCCCGGCACAACGGGCTTCTACAAGGACCCCGAGCACTCAAAACCAAGGGTTTATGTAGCATTTTTAAAGCACTTAACACACAGTAATTTTCCATACATTCATATCTGGCTCCACACTCTTGACCGTCCACTTTTGCGTCACTCCCTGGTGGACTAGTGAGATGAGCTTTTTTTTTTTCAACATCTGGTCCCAAGCAACCGCCTAGCTGTCCTGGTGGTTTAAGCTGATTAGCTGCTGCTGAGCTGTTGCAGGGTGGGGTACTTTCTTGGAATTAAAGCAGGGTAGGGGTCTCTGGAACTAAAGTAAAGTAGGGGAAAGTTCAGCCCTTGGGGCTGAGATGGCTGCCCAAGCTAAGATGGCTGTACTTATGCTGAGGTTAAACCTGAGGTGGGATGGCCTTAATTTTTCTTGGCCTCCACATTTCCCCCTCTCAGAGGAACCTAAGGAAGGACCCAATCATAGGTCCAGGCTGGTCTCAGCAACAAGGTCCAGTGGTTGGTGGGGATTGGTTCTAGCATGAAGAGGAAACAGCATAAGCAACATTAGCGGGGTAAGGGAGAATGGCACAGTCTTAGCTTTAGGAGATCGTCCTTGTCTGGTTGGTTTTTCCATTCTGGAACAAAGTCCTTGAGAATGGCGTGTGGGTCAGCTGGTCAGATGTGGGTGTAGTGGACCCAAGGAGTAATCCCGTCCACCTTGAGAGTGGTGGGAGTGGTCAGGATCATGATGTAGGGTCCCTTCCAGCGTGGTTGAAGTGTCAGTTTGTAGAGAGGTCAGGCCATCTCCACAAACCGGGATATCCACAGCCTGCAGTAGCCCACCGTCCCAAGAAACTCCCTCATGGAGATCATAGCCTAAATAAGTGGCATGGCTCTGACAAAGCTGTGCTTTCGTTGCTGACACCTGATATACTTTTCCTGCAGAGTCTGTAAGAGATTGCTCGTCCCCTGCAAGCATGACTCAGTCCTCAGCAGCTATTTCCATTATTCCCACTGACCCAATCAGATTCTTCCCTTCAAATCTTTCAATTTTCTGAAGTTTCCTCCTTATATCTGGGGCTGACTGACTGGCAAAAGCAAGATCATCTAAACCAGCTATCATGCAATTTCTTAAGTTGTCTAGCTTAGGTAAACAAACATTTAACGACAATCAAATCTAGAATTCAACATCCATAAAGGTGTGTTATTAAAACTCAATTTTTCTCTCTAAAATAACCCTCATTTCCAGAGATAGCCACATCAGGACTAATTAATTTGAAAAACAAGTCCAGTTTTAACAAACTTGGCCTAATTATTTGCATAAGCTCAGCAAGAACAGTAAGTGATCATATAGATCTTTTAAAATCTGCTTTGCTGGAACTTTTTATAAGGAATCTCTAGGTTGAACTTTTAGTAGCCTCTCCGGGCCAGAAGCCAAGCCACATAGTTGCCATCAGACATGCCTGCAATACCTGTCAATTTGGGCCAACTCCTCTTTCTGAGGTGCCCAAGGTTCCT
>PISX010007768.1:0-86090 GCA_004024625.1 Mellivora capensis
GGAGGAGGAGGAGGAGAAGTAGTCTCTGGAAATTAGAAAAAAAAAGAAGCTTTTAAAATAGTTAAGTAAAACATATGTTCATTAGCTAGGGGAAGAAGATATTCACCACTGAGTATGAAAAATCATGGTTTCTAGAGTCACATGGGTGGCTCAGTCAGTTGGGTGTCCGACTTTTAATTTCAGTTCAGGTCACAATCTCAGGGTCGTAGGATCAAGCCTGCATTGGGCCCTGTGCTCAGCGTGGAATCTGCTTGAAATTTGCTCTCTCCCTCTCCCTCTGCCCCTCCCCCCTATGCTCTCTCTCTCTTTCTCTCTCTCTCTCTAAAATAAATAAATACATCTATAAAAAGAAAAAAAATAAAAATCATAGTTTCCCCCCACCACACACATACACATGCAAACACACTTCAATAATAGTGTAGCCTATTTTTAAAAAACAAAAGCAAACAAAAAAAAAATCATGGTTTGGGGGTTTTATCAACAATGACTTCTTTAGCAGAATCCCTGTCATCACAAAACTTAAAGTCTAAGGAAACAAAAAGAGAAGTGAATCAAGGATTAGAATTAGTACTCAAAGTACAGAGTTCTATGGGAAGACATGGGAAAGAGCCAACCTAGACTGGAGGAATCGAAACTCTTTCCAGGGGAAAAAAAGATGTCCAAGTTGAAACCTGCAGGCGGTTGACATATGTTTATTGCCATTAATGATCCAAGTAATAAAAAAGTAAAACAACAATAATATGCAACTAGTGTGTATGTTATTATTTGCAATGATGGGGGGGGGGTTAAAACTCTAATTTTTTTTTGTAATTTTATTTTTTTTCAGTGTTCCAAAATTCATTGTTTATGCACAACACCCAGTGCAATGATATTTTGAAAAAAATAAAAACTTGTATTGGTGAGGATTTGGAAGGAGAGAAAAAAGCCTGATTGAGTACTGGTGAGAATGGAAGAACTGGCACTATCACTCTCAGTACAACATGGCAACATACACCGAAAAATATAAAAATGTATATACCTTTCAACATAAAATACAAATTCTAGACATTTACTCTAAAGAAAAATTAAAGACATGGGAAACATTATCTATAATACCATCTAAATATCCATGTATCTGGTAATGAGTAAGTAAACAATAGTGCATTCATATAATAAAATCCTATTAAATCATTAAAACATAGCTAATAAAGAAATTTTGTTAACTGACATGTATTCAGTCATGATCCATTAACATTTAATAAGAAGATTACAAATTTAGATATAGGAGGAATCATTTTTTGTTAAAAAAAAAATACACACAAAAAAAAAATCCTGGAAAGGTACAAAAAAATGTGTTGAAGTTATCACTGGGTGACAGGATTATGAATACTTTTTTTTTTGCCAGGGGCTATTTGTGTGTCTCTATTTCCTAATGTTCAACATTGAAAATATGCTGCTTTTATAATTAGAAAAATAAAAATTACCCGGACAAAACATTAAATTATAGATATTTATACTCCCATCCTCCTCCCACTTCCTAAAGAGAATAGATACTGAGAAAGATCCTTCATTTTGCTGCAGATACAAGGGTGAGGACAAACTGAATGAGATGAGAGAGGACTGGACTTCTCTACACAGACCCTTCACAGCACTACCCAGAAGAGAAACAGCTATGATCCTGGAAAAAGACATACAGAAAGAGAATATAAGCCTGAGACAAAGGAAGAGAAAAGAGGGACAAGAGGAAAGACAGAAAGGAGTATTCAGCACTGCTATAATCAGTAGAATTTTGGAGAAGGGAGAATTTTCAAGAAGTTTTACTTTGTCATATGTGAAATATCTCGCCTAGGGGTTCACAAAGAAATCTTTATAAATGACCCACATACTGGAATAGAATTTATGTGTATTTTAGAGGGGAGACCCATGGAAATAACTATTTGCCTATTAAAATGAACACAGACTCCCGAAAGTGAAACAAAAATAATAACTTTTATGATTACGTAACTGAGAGCAACAAGAAAAAGTCTGAAGAGTAGGGCATGGCAGATTTTGTTTTTAACTTTCTCAAAGTTATAGGCACATGTGTGGGAATCTTGGAGCTAGAGTAGCTATTCGTCGAGACCTCTGATGGCTAAAAACAATGTTCCATGTGGGAAAAGAAACCAAAGAAGTCCAGCCATCATGAGCAAAGTTAGAAGTCACATGGGTGTGAGGCACACGGCAGAGCAAGGTAGGAGAGGTTCTGCTGGTCTGGGAACAGGAGGAGCCTTGAATTGAGAACAGTCATAACATACTCCAAGTCTTTCACATCAAGGGAAAGCACGGGTGACAGAGGAACAATACAAAAGAGCTCAAGAAAATGGGTTTTGAGGAAGCCTATGTATGAAGATAAAGCTCCACATAAAGATGAGGTTCTCATCAACACAGCCAAAAAGATCTTTAAAGAATATTGTACCCGATTATGCCACTCCTCCACTCAAATCAATTTCATTCATAGTGAATTAAATTCTTTACATGGCCCCATGTGGTCTGACCCTCTGTCAGTATCTCGTCCTTGGATCCCTATTTCTTCCTCCACCCCACACTGACTTCCTCACTATTTCTCTAATTTCACCAAGCACAATCTCACCTCAGAACTTCATGCTAGCTGTTCCCTCTCCCTGGAATGCTCTTCCACCAAATTTCCACTTGGCTAACTTCCTCCCTGCCTTCAGACTTTGGCTCATAGGTAACCTTCCCTAAGTTTCACCTTGACCACTATTATCTAAAAATGCAACTAGTTTTCACTAACCCCACCCCATGCTTCCAATTCCCTTCACTCTTCTTTATTATTTCCTATAGCACAACCACCTTCCAGCTTCCAACTTATTTATTATGTTTATTATTTATTGTCTGTCTTCCCCTACAAGGGCTGAACTTTTTGTCTATATAAGTACTGATATATCCCAAGCATCTAGAATAACATCTAGCCTTCTATTTGATCTCAAAAGATAATTTTCTTTTTTTTAATTTTTTATTAAAGTAATTAATTTATAAAATAATATATATAATAATATAAAATAATATATATTATAAAATTATAAAATAATAATATATAATAATATAAAATATATATAAAATAATATATATATTATATATAATTATATATAAATAATATATATTATTATTTATTTATAAATAAAATTTATAAAATAAATTAAATTAATTTAATTCAAAATATTTTTTAAAATATTTTATTTATTTATTTATTTATTTGCCAGAGAGAGTGAGAGAGCACAAGCAGGGTGAGTAGCAGACAAGAGGGAGAAGCAGTCTCTCTGCTGAGCAGGGAGCCCAGTGTGGGGCTTGCTCCCAGGACCCTGGGATCATGACCTGAACCAAAGGCAGAGGCTTAACTGTCTGAGCCACCCAGGCATCCCTCAAAAGATAATTTTCAATAAATAAATGAGTAAATAAAGCTGCATTCTTGTTTTAATCCTTAATGTTCACTCAGGAATCTGGATTCTTTAAGGGTAAACCTGCAAATTGAGAATAAGAAAACCTCGGGGCGCCTGGGTGGCTCAGTGGGTTAAAGCCTCTGCTTTCGGCTCAGGTCATGATCCCAGGGTCCTGGGCTCGAGCCCCGCCCGCATCGGGCTCTCTACTCCACGGAGAGCCTGCTTCCTCCTCTCTCTCCCTGCCTGCCTCTCTTGCCTACTTGTAATCTCTGTCTGTCAAATAAATAAATAAAATCTTAAAAAAAAAGAAAAAGAATAAGAAAACCTTGGGGTACCTAAGTGGCTCAGTCAGTTAAGCATCTGACTCTTGACTTCCACTCAGGTCATAATCCCAGGGTTGTGAGATCAAGCCCTGCCTCAGGCTCTGCACTGGGCACAGAGCCTGCTTAAGATTCCCTCTCTCCCTCTCTCACCATCCCTCTAGAAATTAATTAATTAATTAATTAATAAGAAAATTTAAAATAATTATAGGACCTTAAAACAGTTCCATTGAAGTATTTACAGTTACACTATCAAATAAATATTCAGATCATTAAATTGTTCCTATTAATGTCATTCTTTAGTACTCTTTCTGTAAGGTCTTGAGAGTAAAAATACCTTTTTTTAAAAAGATTTTATTTATTTATTTGACAGACAGAGATTGCAAGTAAGCCAAGAGGCAGGCAGGGGGCGGGGGGCAGGCTCCCTGCTGAGCAGAGATCCTGATGCGGGGCTTGGTGGGGGCTCAATACCAGGACCCTGAGATCACGACTGAGCCGAAGGCAGAGGCTTTACCCACTGAGCCACCCAGGTGCCCCAGTAAAAATACTTTTTAATTCAATAACTAGGTTTCAGTTTCCTCACCAGTAAGACGAGAGGATTGCACAGATCATTGTAACGATCTCTTCCAAATGATGGCAATTCCACACATGATTTGCATTATGTTTGGAATTATTAAAAATTTAAGATGATTACAAAAATCTATTGATAATGACTGTATTCTTATTCATAAAACAATAATGTTTAGAAAAATTTCATGGGGCAATTTAAGGAATCATGGAACAGTATATCAAAAACTAATAAAGAGGATGCCTGGGTGCCTCAGTCCTTAAGCGTCTGCCTTCAGCTCAGGTCATGATTCCAGGGTCCCAGGATCAAGCCCTGCATCGGGCTCTGTGCTTAACAGTGAGCCTGCTTCTCCCTCTCCCACTTCCCCTGTTTGTATTCCCTCTCTCGCTGTCAATCTCTCTCTCTGTGTCAAATAAATAACAACAACAACAACAACAAAAACTAATGAAGTGCTTTATGGAGACTAACAATAAAAATATATAAATAAATAAACAAGAAAAATTTCATGTGACAACATTTGCATGTAGTAAGTTTGAGAGAGGAGGGATTCTTCCTCTTCTTCTGTCCTTCAGCTTCTTTTTTGAAAATAAGTGCATTCTCTATTGCATAACATGGTAAAGTTCACAAAAGCCCAGTTCCCATCATTATTCCCTATGTCTTACTATGATTTTGATGATGTCTATTCTCAAGTTTTGACGGCTTCACACAGCATGGCAAAAATGTGAACAGATACTAAATTACCAAGTTCAACAGCTTGAAGCACCTTTCGGAATCATTTAGAATGCATTAAAATAAAGGAAAAAACTAATTTGTAAATAAATCATTGCTTGGATTAATGTATAATAAACTATGATCTTTTTTTCTAAAGATTTTATTTATTTATTTGACAGAGAGAGAGAGATCAGTAGGCAGAGAGGCAGGCAGAGAGAGAGGGGGAAGCAGGCTCCCCGCTGAGCAGAGAGCCCAACGCAGGACTCAATCCTAGGACTCCGAGATCATGACCTAAGCGGAAGGCAGAGGCTTAACCCACTGAGCCGCCCAGGTGCCTCAATAAACTATGATTTTATGAGCAGACCATATATATATAATACGCCCCCTGTATTCCAAGTAACCTCATGTCAAAAAAAAAGGAATTAATAAGTTTTACATATATTTCAACATTCATCTTCCTCTGTCACTCAGTCTAACTCAGAAAATAACATTTTTTCACACCTTCAAAATTTGAGAAAATATTACATCTTAAAGTTGTGCATTTCAGAGTCACTGCTTGATCAATGAACAATTAAATCTGTTTAATAATGTTACAATGATCTTCACATTCATTTGCCTGGAGTAAAAACAGGAGCTCCACACAAGATTGATCAAATGACTTTTAAGTCTCCAATGCTAAATTGTTTCTGAATACAAATGGAAGTGCATTACAGCCCCACAAGCACACAGTGAATTCCTAATGAGCAGGTGCCATCATGGTGATTACAATATATAATGACACCACCCGCAGATTAAAGCACTGCCCAGCACTCTGCATTAGAGACCTGGCACTGCAACTACGGTACCTTCTTTGTTGGATCAATTCAAGCCTCATTTAGACTCTAAATGAATGCGCTTTGGATGAGTGTATTTTATAAACGGATTAAATGTATTTTATAAATGGATTTTTTTCCCCAGAATTCTCAAGTGTCCCTGATTCTCCATCAGAAATTATCCTTTCTCTGCTTGGGGAAATGCCAGACGAAGATTTCCAAAGACCTGATAAGAACTCAAATTAAATGAACTACTGTGTCCTTTCCTCCTCCATATACTATCTTGAATTCTTCCTTCCAGAGGCCACTTTCATACCAAGATTATAATGGCATAAAATAAGTGCCCAAGGAAGGAGAATTTTAAGGAAGTCTGCACATCAAACTAGTGCTTCTTCACTCATTTATTCAAGAACAAAGAGTTCTAGAAAAGGGAGAATGTCAAATCCTCACTCATTTTTATCAAAGTTGGACAAGCAGGCTATTTCCTAATGGTTTTCTATATTTTAAGCAGTTTCAAAGTTCTTCTCTGCTATCTAGTTGGTGTCCCATTCACTACTGTTAAAGTGCATTGTGTTCCTCCATAAAATCAAACAAATGGGAAAATGTCCCACAATGCTTAAAAAAATCTTGTTAGAGCCAACACAAATGGATTAAGAAGCATCATATCTGGACACTATGTCTATCCTATTTCATTTGAGAAGGTATAAGTGAAAAGACAGATGCTCCCAAACTTCACACTCCTCAGGAAAAAAAGACAATTGATTATCAAAAACCAGTTGGAACACACACACACACACACACACACACAATTAAA
The DNA here is from genome assembly GCA_004024625.1 of Mellivora capensis. Lineage (NCBI taxonomy): Eukaryota > Metazoa > Chordata > Mammalia > Carnivora > Mustelidae > Mellivora > Mellivora capensis. The sequence continues at coordinate 6,642 of PISX010007768.1, forward strand.
TTAAACTTTAAAAAAAAAACAGTCAGAGAGATGTATGGGAGAAACTAAAGTGACTGCCAGTTAAGGTACAAACAAATTAAAAAGAAAAATGGCACCCCACGTATTTCAGTCAGGATTGGCTAGTTTATGTTGTGGTAACATAAATTCTAAAATATCAAGGTCTTAACACAATAAAAGTGTTAACCAAAGTCCTTGCTGTCTGTTTGGGAGGCATGGTCTCAATTTTGCAGACCACCTTCATCTCATTGTTGAGAGAGGTCATCAAGGTGGAGGTGACCACTAGTTGACCCCCGAGCTGGGTGAGGTGATCAGAACCTTCCCACCTCCATCCCTGTCTTTGGAATGTGCACTCTGTCCACCTTTCCCACAGTGGGAGCTATCTTCAAAAATGCAGCCTTGAGAGAGCAACGTGCTATTGAGAGCATGTGGGCAGTATACCCAACTGAAACCCAGTGAAGACTCTACATAAAATTTAAGGTTCTGGTGGGCCTGGGCAGAGATCCACTCATCTTGCAGTAAGTTCCCTTGTTTATTAAACCTGCCATCTACCCATCGAGAGTGGTCTTCCTCTCTCATCCTCTCTTCACTCTCGGTGTATGGGAGCCATTTTGCAGACCAACACTCATAGCACCCAAGTTCACAAAGCTGGAAAGGAGTGTGCTGGCTGGGCGATCTCATAACGATAAGAGTAACTAAGTACTTCTGCCCCAAAGTATCACAGAGTACCTCTACTCACATTTTTCTGGCAAAAGGAGTCACAAGATCACACCAAATCTTGAGAGTGCATAGAAATACAATCCCTTCCCCACCTCCAATGCCCCAACCTCATGTGCCTAGAAAGAGTATAACCAGAAACACTAGGGAACAACTCAAATATGTTCTACAACATGGAAATCAAATGAATCAAATTTCCCTACTAGATATCAAGATTTACAATCCCCAGCCTATATACTCTGTCCTAATCTGTTCTTTACCAATAAATGTATCTGGAATTATGGGATATAAATCATCATGGAAATATGAATGGATGAGATAGGTAAACGAATAATGGTGGGGTAAATATTTACATAAAAGATAGTTAGGATTATTTCATATCTACTATAAAGGCAGAAAAGAAGAAAGAAATTGAGAGATACTTAATTTCAATGAATTTTGATGGGTAAAATTATCCTCTTTTATTAGAGTGAACTAAGAAATAATTGAGTTGAAAAGTATATAGAAATAAAAATGAAAACCAATGCTCATGCTTCTATTCTTAAATCCAAAATTATGATTTTGATAAAATATATAACTCAATTTTAGACACTTATTAAGACAGATGTTTTATTCAACAATAAGATTACTTGTAAGAAAAATGTGAAATATATAATTTTACCACTAAGGCTAGCTGGATGCACAAAGATATTTTAGAGCATAATTAAAAACAATAATCTTTGCATATTCCTCTGTATCATCCAGTACCCTGTAATTGAATATTTTATTATTCAGTGAGTAGTCTTAGAGGAATTAAGAATTATATTATATCATCAGGAGCTTTGACAAAAGAAAACATTGGCACTATGTGTGTGAAATAAAAATATGGTATGAAAACAAAGGGTAACAAACCCAGAATAAAAAATTTTCACTATGTACAGGGAGCCTGGGTGGCTGTTGGTTAACCATCTGCCTTCAACTCAGGTCACGATCCTAGGGTCCTGGGATCTAGTCCTGCGTCAGCAACCTGCTCAGTGGGGAGCCTGTTTCTCCTTTTCCCTCTGTTCCTTCCCCCCAACTCCTGCTCTTGCTCTCTCTCAAATAAATAAATAAATACATCTTTAAAAAAATTTTTTTTCACTATGTACTATGACAAAAGTACTTCTGAGAATTTGAAAATTTTTAATTACAGCTTATGTAAACACCACTGTTAAATCTACAACTTCCACAAAAATGGACAGAGCAGAACCTAAAAATAAAAAGTCCAGTGGTATCAAAATGCAATAATTTGTTTGAATCTATTATTAATGAAAATTAGAAAAAGAATTAGTAGGGGCACCTGGGTGGCTCAGTGGGTTAAAGCCTCTGCTTTCGGCTCAGGTCATGATCTCGGGGTCCTGGGATCGAGCCCCACATCGGGCTCTCTGCTCAGCGGGGAGCCTGCTTCCTCCTCTCTCTCTCCCTGCCTCTCTGCCTACTTGTAATCTCTGTCTGTCAAATAAATAAATAAAATCTTTAAAAAAAAAAAAAAGAATTAGCAAATACAATGAAAAGCTTAAAACACAAGAACTACGAACTGTGCCTATAAATTGATTCTTATTTTAGTAGATAAATAGTTATTCCTCACAATGAGTGTTATCCCTTTGCAGTGGTCACACTGTGAGGCAGGGTCCTCGTTCCAGAAACCACACTCTCTCAGCCCCACTTTGGATTTCCTCTGTTAAAAATGCCAAGGGCAGTGGGAGCAGTAGTATTCCTGGACCTGCAAATTCTGCCTTTTCCTCAGTCCTGATTTCCAATCAAGAAAGGCATTAATAAGCTGGAGCTCAAAGAGAGGGCGGATGAGCAGGACAACAAAGGACTTAGAGAAACACTTTTAGGAAAAATGAGTAAAGTTCCTGGGGATATTTAACCTAGAGGGGGAAAAAAGCCACAGGAATAACATAATGGCTCTTGTAAAATACTTCAAGAGCTGTATTCTATAAAAAGGATTTGATTTAGCCTCTGCAGTTAGGAAGGATAGATTGTGATGGGAATATGGATAAATACAAGAAATATTCATAACAATTTAACTAGCCAGAAAGATTATTTGATAGTAATTTTTTTATAGAAAACATTTTAAAAATTGGATGCTTTTCTTTTGGAGATGCTGTAAAGAGAACATTTATATTGAATGGAAAGTTAGATGAGATAAGTCCCAGCATCCTTTCTAATGCTCTGATTTTTTACAATCTATACATTTAGAGCTTTGGCACATTTCTTAGATGTAAATTTGATTTGGGAGAAAAAAAATCACTGAGAGCCAAATTGGGTGATTTAAGTGGAAAATCAAACTGAGTTATAACAATGATTTTAGTATGTGTGGGTATGGAGGGCTTATATGTTTAACTCAAGCAAGACCTTAAATTAATGAACAAATTTTAATATACTGCTTTAAACTGGCTCTGAATAGAATGCCCAAGGTGTTTTTTATGTTGTTTTGTTAGTTTTCTTGATTTGTATGTGGTTTTGTAAATGTACAATTTGTCTTTCACCATAGTGTTATCTTATTTTTAAACATTTGAAAAATCAAGGAAAAGATGTAAAAATTTACATTCCTAGCACTCTCACAACCACCATTGTTACTTCAATTCACCTTTTTTCCAGTCTTTTCCTTTTGAATGTACTTTTTGCATATCTTCAGTTTTTGATGATAATGATGCTCTATTGAGTTATAGCAAACACTGAATTAGCAAATACCAAACCACAGTCCCCAGGGAAATACAGGAACCTAAGTTCCTGTGAGCCTCTGGTCACAACATTTTCACCAGCCAAGCATACATAACCTTGTTTTATGTGTGTTTCTGTTTAAAGATACTTTATTTAATATATATTATTGATTCATTAATATTGGACTCATAGACAAAAACACTAGAACTCATGCATGAACCAAGTTTATCTAAAACACATATTTTCTCCCTAAGGCACATCACAGCCTTCTTGTGATGATGAATACTGGGCAACACTTTCCCAACACACTCAGGGGCCACTTGAAACAGTAAAAGTACCAGCAAAAAGCACCCAAATGTGGAAACCATGTCACTAAACAGACCCTTGATAGAGCACATGTTGAGATCAGGAGTGCTGAACCAAGATGGCAGAGCACCATCTCCCTCCAGCTCAGCTGAGAACGTGTGCATTAAGGGATTCCAGGGGTTCTCCACTCTGAACATGACTATGGATGACCACAAAAGATCTGCAGGTATTCACAGGGGGAGTACAAAGAAATTTTTGTAGGTCAGCAGCTTTGTAAATATGGAATCCCCCAGTAATGAGGGTTGACTGCATTTTGCATATCCTGTCTCTTTTCTCTTTCCATGTTGTTATACAGTCTGCATAAGAATGACTTCTAGTGACTCCCTACAAGCTATCAAGTAGACATGCCAAGATTTGTGTATCCATTTTATTTAAGTGGGGAGGGAAGCAGGCTCCCTGTTGAGCAGAGAGCCCAATGCAGGGCTCGATCCCCGGACCCTGAGATCATAACCTGAGCCAAAGCCAGAGGCTTAATGAACTGAGCGACCCAGGCGCCCCTATGTATCCATTTTTAAACTGTCGCACCATTAGCTCTGCATCAGTTAGGATCCTAGTGTTCCAAACGATAGACCACTTTTAGCCAATGGGTTCACAGAAATGAAATCTCTTAATTTATATACTCTGGAAAGTCCAGAGTTACCTCTGTTTGTCGTCAAACACGGTGAATTTGAGGATTCAAACATCCCTGGGATTGAGTTTCCATTACCTGGTTCTTACCTCCTGTGAGTGGCTTCTGTCATGGGTTTCACATGGCAGATAATGGTAGCAGCTCCATACCCCATATTTTCTCAGCATTATATCCAGCATGGAAGAGAGATGATCCTTCCCAGGAATTCTACTGAAAGTCTTGTTAAATGGTTTTGGCTTGAATGGGTCATGTTCCTCTCCCTGAAGGAATCGTGGTGGCCAGGGCAATTGGATGGCCTCATTATCTAAGTCTGGATCACGTGTATCACCTCCAGAGTTGATGTGGGATCACCATCAACAGTCCACAGAGATTCAGAAGCACCAGGTACACAGAGGGTGAATGTCTGCTGGAAGCAAATGAAGAGATACTCACTCAAAAAGATTTTCCCCATGCTTAAATATAACAATACTATATTCATCTTTCTGGAAATAACTCCAAATACATTTCTAAGTAATAGAATCACAACTGCAAATAGGATTATAGAATATTGATTTTGAAAGAGGCTTGGGCTTTATCTAATTCACCTGCCAATCCAGTGAGGATCAATTGTCTCAGCCAAAGATCATCCTGATTTGTCTAAACATCTCCAAGGCAGTTACGATTTGACACCTATAAATTCCATCCACCTTTAGACTCTAGTTCTGCCCAGTTCCACGAGACACCCCCAGAATATTTAAATTCTGTTCCCATTATGTCCTCTAGGCTTCTTCTTTCTGGGTGAGTTTACGACTGTACCAATCCTTCCTCAAACGGCATCTCGGGCTCCCTCATCATCCTTGTAATAGTTTCTATTTCACCCGTATTCTTTGTAAAATGTGAGGTTGCAAATATTTTGGTGACTAAAGTGAACAGTCAAGCTAATCAGAACATTTATATATATGGGGAACCTGGGGTGTTCAGTCGGATAAGCGGCCAACTCTTGATTTCAGCTCAGGTCATGATCTCAGGGTCCTGGGATGGAGCCCTGAGAGAGCCCAGGGCTCTGTGCTCAGCAGGGAGTCTGCTTCTCCTTCTCCCTTTCCCCTTCTCATGCTTGAGTTCTCTCTCTCTCTCACCTCCTCTCTCTCTAAAATAAATAAATAAATCTTTAATAAGAGAACATTTCATATATATGCTCCCCAATTCAGTGACGAACTCAGTGAAGCTCTTTCTGTTCTCTAACTGGACCCCAGATTCCTACATAGAAGGCCCCTTTTCTGTGGGAATACCCTCACCACCATCTCTACATGCATAAACCCTACCCATCCTTTAAGGTCTCTCGTATTTACCACCCCTCTCCAGCAAGTCCTTCCTAGCTAAAGAAAACTGAATCTCTCCCTTCTTTTAAATACCCATCTGGTTTGTTGTTCTGCTGTTGTTTTATTATTAGTTTGTTTATCCCTCTCTTAGGGAATATAACCCATATCATATATTGTCTTCAGTAACTATCTTACCCCTATACCAGACTATGAGATTCTCTAGAGAAGACCAGTGTGTATTGGTCACTGCTCAGCGGGGAGTCTGCTTCTCCCTCTGCTTCTGCTGCTCCCTCTGCTTGTGCTCTCTCTCTGTCAAATAAATAAATAATGTGTTCAAAGAAGTTGAATCATTATGTTGTGTACCCAAAATTATTTAATGTTTTATGTTAATTATACCTCAATAAAAAAGAATAGAATATTAATTAATCTGTAAGAACTTATATTTTAAAAAATGAGAGCAAGAATACCCTTTCATACATAGTTTAATGTATAAAATATTGTAGAGGTTTAAAGCATTTAGGTTTTAATATTTTCATCCTTTTGTCTCTACATATTTATATAAACTTTTAAAGTGCTTAATGAGAAGAGACAAAATAGAGACCTCATGCATAACGTTGCATCCCACAAAAGCGTGTAGGGTTGCTCTCACTATGTAGATGGGAAACTGCATCTTCAAAGAGAGGTCGTAACTTTCCAAGTTCACACAGCCAAAAAGAGACAAAATCAAATATTTAATCCTGAACTAAGGTCTCTCTGATTACAAAACCCAGGTCATATTCCCTCTGCCCCACATTTCTCATGGAGTCAGGACTCCAGCCATTGCCCTGGAACTTTGTACAAGTTAAGACACTAAAAAAAGGGGTTTGCGGCCCCTTAAATATGTTTAATGCTTGAATAAATATTCATAGGCTGACTGAAATGTAGAAGGCTTATCAAATTCTAAATAATATCATCAGAAAATTACTCACTTTTTAAAAAAACTAGGATGCATAAAACATGAAAGCTCTGGTTAATTTCATGTTTGCAATTTGTTGCTAAAAATCAAACATTATATATAATTTTAAAGACTGCTTTACAGGAGACATCATACAAAAAATTTAAATCTCACACTTTTTTGCAGTCTTAAAAGAATAACAGGGAAATGGGTTGATTGCTAAATTCTGAGAAATCTCTCTCAATTCTGCCTACATAAACATCTGAATATTTTAAAATAAGTATCCCAAAGAGACATTCAAATCAAACCTCACATCCTCCTACTCTTGAACTTGTCATTTGCCTTTTGTACATCTTCTGCAACAACACACAATTATTTTTCCAACAAGCAACATTTGGATGCTCGTTTTCCTCCACTTCCTTCCTGATTTAACCAGGATGATAACAGTCATTAGACACTCACTATGGTGCTCCATGCTTTGCAATCATTCCCATGTTCCATGGGGCTGCACCCACAGCCCTATAATTTACCTACGGCTCACAGCTCTGGTCAAGAGAGACACAGCACAACTGAGACTTAAGATTAGTTATTAATGCGGAAAATTCAGCCTCCGACACCAACAGTGTATCTTTAATTGAATGGTTATCATTAGCGGCCCCGCCATAATGTTATTCAGTGTAAGAAGAATGGTTCTAGAACTAGATTGGATGAAGCATCTGTACCTACTGAGGTGGGTGCCAGATATATTTCAACGTGCCAGGAAAGTGCACCGAGTCAGTTCCGTGGAAACCTACTCTTAGTGGGCTACCTTCTGCGCAGCTCAGTGTGGTTCCATAATTTTTTAGTCATTTTGAATAATGAAGGCAGTCTCAATTTGGTTACAAAGATGTCATCCTCTCCATTTTGAAGTTGCAATCTATTGTTGGGAGCCCAGCCTAAGGAGCTCTCCTGGGAGTCAGAAGTCCCTTGAGACACTTGGTTACAAACTTTGGTTCCCACAGCACTCCACCGATGTAAGCAGTAGGCAGCTTCTGGTCCCCTGTAGTCCCTGCCTCCCTTCCTCAGGGCCTTTGTGCTTCAACAGCTCTGCTGTTTCTTACGCTGGGAATAAGGAACACTGGGAGAGGCACTCTTTCTCCCTTCTGGTTTGCTGTGCTACCATGCTTCTTTCCCCAATATTTTTTTTTCTCAGGCTTTGGGAGTAGCAGAGCAAGACTACAAGCCTGGAGGCTCAGCAAACAACTGATCAATGGGGGAAAATGTTTTTTACTCCTCTTCCACAGAGTTTGCCAATGACAGTCTTGGAACTTTCAGAGGAGGAACAAGTTGAAAAGCACACCCCACTTTCTCCCCAAAATAGGTCTCCTCCTTCTCACTCCCTTCATTGTTTCCTACTGTTGCTGTTAAAAAAAAAAAAAAAACACACACGAACAGAGGCTTACAGCAAAACAAATGTATTATCTTACAGTTCTAGAGGTCAAAAGTTGGAAGCTAAAATCTTACGGAGTTAAAATCAAAGTGTCAACCATGGCCATGAATCACTCAAGCCTAAGTTTCTATTGCCCTATCCCCTCTGCCTCTCCTGACTCTGTGTGCATGACCTTTGTGAATCGTTTGAGCCCACCTGGATAATCCAGGACACTCTCCCCATCTGAAGATCCTTAAGTTAATTATATCTGCAAAAAATCTTACCTTGATAATACAGTCACAAGTTCTGGGAGTTGGGGGGGGGCATAATTCCATCTATCCCCTCTCCCATTTCCCTCTTATTTGTAAAGTCATGGACTGCGGTACAGAAAGAACGTCAGGCAATTAGGATTCCCATGGCAATAATCAGAGCTCTCCAACTCGGCCTTGGAGAACTCGGTAAGTCACTAGGGTATCCAACCTCAGAGATATCCTCGATGACCCTTATCTCTTGTTATTTATGCTTTTGTGTGAAGGCTTCTCCTACACTGAATCAAGGAAGCTGTGTGACCATTGAATTAAAAAAAAAAAAAAAAATCACTTCTCCTTTGCTCTCTTGGAATGTTAGCTTAGAGAAAATCCAGAAGGCACTCAAGAAGTTCTATGGGAGGCCCATGTGGGAGGGAAGTGAGGTCTCTCACCAGTAGTCACCACCAACTTGCTAGCCACATAAGTGAGACATCTTTACTATGGTTCCCCCAGCCCAGACAAGCTATCAGATGACTGCAGCCCCAAATGATATCTGATTGCAAACTCACGAGAAACACTCAGTTAAAAACATCCAAGTGAGGGCACATGGGTGGCTCAGTCAGTTAAGTGGCTGCCTTCAGCTCAGGTCATGATCCCAGGGTTCTGGGATCGAGTCCCACATTGGGCTCCTTGCTCAGCAGGAAGCCTGCTTCTCTCTCTCTCTCCCTCTGCCTGCCGCTCTGCCTACTTGTGCTCTCTCTCTCTGTGTCAAATAAATAAATAAAATCCTAAAAAAAAATTCAAGTGAGCCAATCTGGAATCTCTGACCTAGAGTAACTGAGAGATAGTAAATATTTATAGTTTTAAGCCACTAGTTCTTGGGCAATTTGTTCTGCCACAAGAGATCATGAATACAGTCACAATCTCCACAGAAATCCTCAGAATTAACTCCTAGGGGTAGGAAAATTGCTCAGCCAGTACTTAATATCACCCCATTACAGTTAATGAGGTCATTAGAATTTCTTAAAAAGACTCATTTTTTTCAGAGCAGTTTTAGATTTACATCAAAATTGAAAGAAAGGCGGAGGTTTCCCATAGACACCTTGCCCCCCACACATACATAGTCTCCCCCATTGCCAACATCACTCACCAGATTGGTATGTTTTTTATCAAGGAGGACTCTTCACTGACCCATTAGAACCACCCAAAGTCCATAGTTTACCCAAGGGTTCACCCTTGATGTCACACATTCAGTGGGTTTGGATAAATATAAAATGATCTATATCCATCATTATCATACAGATCATACAAAGTATTTCCACTGCCCTAAAAATCCTCTGTGCTCTGCCTAGTCATTCCTCTCTGCACCTGTAGAAACCACTCATCTTTTTACTGTCTCCATAGTTTTTCCTTTTGCTGAATGTCATATAATTGGAGTCAAACAGTATATAGCCTATTCAGATTAGCTTCCCTCACTTAGTCATATGCATTCAAGTTTTTCCATAAGGATTTTGATCATGACAAGTTTTCATCCTGCTGTTCTGCCATTGCAGTCACAATAACCAAATTTAAGAGAGCTAATCTGATGTATGACAGTTGCTCACTTTTTGCTACACTCAGAGATATAGCACTGACCCTTGGAGCCAGTGAACGTGTCCCCTTGCCAGCACATAAAGGCAACTCAATTGAATTTCAGAGTCCTGGTGGGCTTACCTGCTGGAGGCACAATGGTCTCCACAGTCTACAAGGCTAAGCGGCCAAAACTTCCTACCATATTCATACTCTAAGTGGGGCCCCAGGAAGTTGGCATTCTATAGAATAGAGAAGATGGGGTGAAGAACCTCAGTGCCACAGAACCTCCCTTTATCTCTGCCGGATTTTAATATCTGCTTATTCTAACAGATAGGTCCCTTTTTTTTTTAAGGGTTTTTTGTTTGTTTGTTTGTTTTTTGTTTTTGACAGAGAGAGAGAGATCACAAGTAGGCAGAGAGGCAGGCAGAGAGAGAGGGGGAAGCAGGCTCCCCACTTAGCAGAGAACCCTATGCAGGCCTCGATCCCAGAACCCTGGGATCATGACCTGAGCCGAAGGCAGAGGCTTAACCCACTGAGCCACCCAGGCGCCCAGGTAGGTCCCTTTCAATGAGTGTATATTGTAGAGATGAAGACCAACATAAATAAGGAAACTTATTGCTTTGAAGGCAGATATAGATGCTTGTAATAAAGGGTATAAAATAGATAGATTTGGACTAATCTTGAAAGGCAGGAGAAGTTACCTGTAAAAGACACACAAGAGCTAAGAAAAGCATTTCAAGAAGAGAAAACAGCTAGGTAAGAGGTTCCAGTGTGTGAGGGATGTGGCCTAGATAAAAGATTAATACAGCTCATATGGCTGGAACAGAAAAATCAAAAGAGCATCACCGGGGTGACTCAGTCAGTTAAGAATCCAACTCTTGATTTCAGTTTAGGTCATGATCTCAGGGTCCTGCCGTGGAGCCCCGTCTGGGGCTCCATGCTCAGCTCAGACTGCTCGGGATTCTTTCTTCCCTCCTCTCTCTCCCTTTCCCTTTCTAAAATAAATAAATAAATAAAACTTTAAAAGAGAGAGAGAGAGAGAGAGAAACATGGTTCAAGAGGAGATTTAAAAAGTATATGGGGTCAGACCATATCCTAGATTTGGGGTCTTGCCCTAAGAACAAAAATACAAAAGTGAGCTACATCAAAGAGATGTACATCAAAAGTGAAAGAAAGGCACAAGTTTCCCATATATACCCTGCCCGCCCAGGAGAATATAGGTCATAAAGAAGAAGGAAAGAGAAAAGTTTCATAAGGAAATAGAGTTAACACATCAGTGCTGCTAACACATGCAGTGCTGCAGTGGTGCGGTAGCCAGCCCCAGTGATGCGCCGTGACTTCTAGCAGGGTCAAGAAAGAGCATTCAGCTCCACCTTATACTTTTCTTGTCATACCTGCCAAGACATCACACAGTGAGGAAGCCCGGCAGCCATGTGGGAAGACCACGTCTAGGTGTTCCCGCAACAGCGCCCCTGAGGTCCCAGCTGCAGCCAGCACCAACCTCCAGACACATGGGGGAGTATATCTCTGGATGACCCTAGTCCTTGGCCTTGGAGCTACTCCAGCAGATGCTGAGTGGGACAGAGAAAAACTATATATATAAATCCCTGCCCAAATCGCAAACCCACGAACAAAATGAATATTGACCTTGTTATAAGCCACTATATTTTGAGTAGTTTGCCAAGCAGCAGTGAATAGTTAGATCAGTTATATATTCCATATGGCACAGCTGCGGGATGGAGGGGGCCATCTGACCAGCATCAGACTACGTGGTGGAGAAAGGAACATTTACTCTGTTATGCCAATGATACTTAGGGGTCTGCCCATTGTGCAAGTTTGCATTAGCTACCTTGACTGGTACAGACGGGAATGAAAATCCTCAATAGGGCTTAGCCACGATGAAGTCATCAGTGAACTCAGGGAGAGTTACTTCAGTGGTGAGACGCTTCAGGAAGCCAGAGCTGAGAGGACGGAGTATGAGGACATCAAGGCAGATTTATAGACAACCATTTCCAGTAGTTTGGTTATGAAGGACAGAGCAGGAGGGATAAGGTGGAGTTGGACAGGGACCAAGAATCTAGTGAAGTTTTCATTTATATTGGGAATGTGTAAATAGGGGAGAATTGGGCTCAGAAAAATCCAGCTGAGAGAGGGAAGTTGAAAGAGAGAAAAAAGTGGGGTAAGGATTGGGGGTGGGGAGCGGAGGAAATTGGATTTAAAGAAGGCAGACGAATTGGTCTTAGAAGAGCCATTTTTTCTGTTTCCCGAAGAAAAAGGAGGAGCTGAGGAGTACATATATTGGTGGGTTTGTTCATTCCATACTAAAATCTAAGACTGCTTTTTCTCTTTAAAGTTGATCACTCTTATCTGCAGAGAGTGAGATGAGCAAGGGTCCAAAGTGTGAGAAGTGGCAGCAATAAGGGGCGTGGTGGTGTAGGCTCAGGCACCTGTGATGGTGACTGCTCCTCCCCAGTGTGACTCTAAAACCAGGGCCTCTCTCAACTCTCTGAATGGCTCATTTCCCCCAGTGAGAGACCTTGCTCCTTCACTCATACTCCTCTCCCAGCCTCAAATCACCCACGTCTATCCTGTCAAAATCCTTCAGGGTCCACTCACCCCTCCCCCTCCCATCAACTTCAGTGTAGACATCTTTTTAATCCAGGCAGACAGCCTTTGCACAGCAATCGTCGCCTGAATTTCTGATGGCCAGGAAACACCTCGTGTTATTTATGACCCATCTATTTCTTCATTAGGTTATGGTGTCTTTAAAGAGCAGGTGTCATGCCTTTTTCTTGATATCTCCCACAGTGCCTGGTGTTTAGCAGATGCACAACTGTCTACTTGATAGTGTTGGTGAACTGTTTTTGACTCAAAGTTGTTAATCACTTAGAATATTAAGATCTATTCCTCTCATAATTTGTGGAAATGTTACAACTATATTTTTATTCTTATCAGTGGTAACAAGGAGGTAGAAGAGACATCAATAACAAATTTCCTACAAAGACAATTCTGTTTTACTCATGAAAGGAGATGCAATTTCTTCTGTTTGTGAGGTCAAAGCCTGGCTAGCTGTGTGGTAAAGTAGATAAAAATGGGACTCTGAAAACAAAGAGCCCTAAAATGAATTCTCAGATCCAAAATTGTTGGCTACGTTTCTTCAAATACACCATCCTCCATTTTTTTTTTTTTTTAAGTAGGCTCCACACACATCATGGAACCCAGTGCGGAGCTTGATCTCATGACCCTGAGATCAAGACCCACACAGAGATCAAGAGTCAGATGTTAACCAACTGAGCCACCCAGGCGCCCCTCCATTTTCTAATCCATAAAAGGGAGAAATGACTACATATATTTCAGAGTTACTGTGAGAATAACAGAAACAAAGCGATACAAAACAAAACATGTATGGAGCACCTGGGTGGCTCAGTTGGTTAAGCGACTGCCTTTGGCTGCGGTTATGATCCTGGGGCCCTGGGATCAAGCCCTGCACCAGGCTCCCTGTTCAGCGGGAGCCTGCTTTTCCTTGTCCCTCTCCCCTACTTGTGCACTCTCTCTCTCTGTCAAATGAATAAATAAAATCTTTTTAAAACTACATAAAATAGCCAGCATTTGATAGGGACTTAATGAATCATAGCTGTTAGTATTTGTTCAACAACTAATCTCAACATTTAATTGAGAATTAGTATGACTCAAGTCAATGTACAGACTATTACTAAAAAAAAAAAAAAAAAGGATTCTTATTTGGATATTTATATTTGCCTCAAGGACATAACAGTTGTGTAAGAAATGAGAAGTTAAGTTTCTTCCAAATGAGAAATTTTATTTCTTTAAAACATATTTATTTAGTAAAAACCATACAAGTGGAGAAATGATTATGGCAAGAATTGTTCATTTTGTCAGGTCTGTTTGTATTTGTAAAGTGATAAGCTAAACACTTGTTCCCCTTGCACTGTATATGTTTGCTTAATTCAAATTTATATTAAGGTTCTTGTTGAGGAAGCATTGCCCTGAGGCTTCCAGAAAAAATTTACTCAGGAGCACAGCTCTGCAAGTTTTAAGACAGCCTCTGAGATAACCCTGGGCTATGTTTTCATTAAATTCACTGTCAACTCGATAGCCTCTGACCTGCACAGGTTGGTAATGACCATGAAGATAGCTGTCTGGGACATGGTGTTACTAAATGCATTCATATTTCAAAAGTAGACAAAACAAGGTGCAAATTTCCAACAAATTTGCAGTTAGCTAAAGTAATTTAGGGTAGAGGAAAGCAGTTTATCCCAATCCTTCTAACCCTATCCACTTGGGATAACAAACTGAGTACTCTTAGAACTTGGCTCTTTAAAAAATAGTCACTTCAGCCAGAAACATGACCATTCTGGTAGTAATAAGCATCTCTAACACCTAAATTGTGGTTTCAAAATATCATTTCTTCCTAGAGGGAGGTATCTTAGATGCAAGGCAGAAAATGTGCTAGAGAAGCCTGGAACATTCTATCACTCCACATAGCAAGAAAGCTATCAGAGAAAATGAGAGTCATATCCAAACAACTTGGGAACCAAACTGAAGTGGTCCCTGCTGGCCAGAGATCGGTTACTTTGAGCTTCAATAAGAGTAAGTAATGCATAGGTTAAAACCTGTAAAATCTTTACATCCAAAAGTTCACAATGATTTATTTTTTTTAAATTAATTGGTCAGTTTCAAAGGCTAACAGGAAATCAACTACTTGTTTTGGAAACTAGAAAATGAAGAGAAAGAATCAAGCATTTATTATGTATTTCTTACATGAACTGTGCCACTGGTTAGCCTATTGTAAAGGAAGAAAATATCTCTTTATGAAACTATTCCAGAAAATTAAAAAAAGAATTGCAACATCTAATGAATTAATTCTAGGCCACGTGTATCAATCATTGCTGACATGTCCAAAAGAAAGACTAGCAAAAATATGTTTCTTGGTGAGAGAACATAAAGCCACCTACAGTCTTGCCAAAGAGATCAAATATCAGTCTGATAAAGACTTTGGAACCAGCTGCCAATTTTAGGAAACATCAAAGACACAAAAATATACAGAGCCTCACCAAGAATATGAAATCAGAAAAACACAGATGGTCTGAAACTCTACATGTCATATGGCCTTACTTCTTCAACAGATAAGTTACCAACAAATAAAAGGAGTAGAAGAGGAGCCTAGAGATGAAAAGACATTTAAAAGATATGCCAAAGTTAAATGAAATGGGCAAAGCAAAAATACAGTATGTAAGTATGCATGTTGGGATAATAAAATAACTTTCTAAAACTTAAATGATTACCTAAATGATTACCTACTTTTGGGGGTGGGAGCAAATTGTGATTAGGATGGAATACATGGAAGGGTTTTCTGGGGCAACTAGAAAAATTCTACTTTTTGACATGGTTGTTTGGTTTACAATAATCTATCAATCCACATATTTGATATGTGTGATTTTCTGAATCTGTGTTGTATTTTTTTTAAGATTTTATTATTTATTTGACAGAGCGAGAAAGAGATCACAAATACACAGAGAGGCAGGCAGAGAGAGGGGGGAAGCAGACTCCTTGCCGAGCAGAGAGCCGGACGCAGGGCTCCATCCCAGGACCCTGACATCATGACCTGAGCCGAAGGCAGAGGCTTTAACCCACTGAGCCACCCAGGCGCCCCTGTGTTGTATTTTTTTTTAAGTTTTTTTTTTTTTAAAGGCCTTTTGAATGCATATGAATGATGAAGAAGAAAACAGTCTCCTACCTTTGGTCCTTGTGCTAAGTGCTCTCAAGAAATACTAGTTTTCGGGTGCCTGGTTGCTTCAGTCAGTGGAGAGTGTGACTCTTGATCTCAGGGTTCTGAGTTTGAGCCCCACATTGGGTGTAGAGATTACTTAAAAATAAAATCTTAAAAAAAAAAACAAAAAACAGAAAAGAAATACAAGTTTTCCCTCAGGATTTTGCAGACTATATATATTGTTTGTTCAAATGAGAGATTGAGACCCAACCTAAGACCTTAGCTGAAGGTGAACTTTTTGAACTGTCAAGCAACAGTTAAAGATAATCCCTAGCAATGGCTTAGTAACCAAACATAATCAACCTGAGGTATGAGCATCTTTTATTCACTCATTCACTTATTTATTTATTAACCTATTTTAGAAGTTTTTAGAATGTCTAATTTGTCCTATACACTAGAGATGTAGAGGTAAAAACTCGGTGAATTTGAAGAGATGGACAACAAAATCATGAATTACAACACTGTAATTAATGCTTATATATGCATATACATAACAATGCTTATATATATCTGCATATATATAATAATGCTTATATATATTATGGATATACATATACATATATATATACATAAGGTTATATGGAAGCTTCTAAGAGTTGTAACTAATCCCAAATAAGGAATTGAGTGATGGAAGATACTTAGAGAAATTGTTGCCTGAGTTAAACTTTGAGAGAAATGAGTCCAATGTAGTCCAGTGGCTGAGGAAGGAAAAGAATTCCGGACAGAAGGAACTTCTGGAGGGAAACCAAGACATGAGAGATGGTAGCATATTTGAGGAACTGGACATAGGTCAATCTACCTGAGGATAGGGTGGTAGGGAGAGTAGGGGAATGAAAAAATGTAAGGATAAACGAGGTTTTACAGATAGAGAGACAAAATGGAACACCCAATAGCAAGTAGGAACTCTGTTTGATGGATAGAAGACGGATGGAAAATAAATGGTTGGATGAAAATGCCATGCTAAGAAGTTTAAACTTCATCTTGAAGGTTACCTACAACTATGAAAAGATTTTAAGCATAATAATATGAGCAGATTTGCATTTAAGAAAAAATCACTTTGACAAACGTGTGGAACGTTAAGTGGGGCTGAATGGTTGTGGAGAAGAACAAGAGTCCAAGTGAGGGAAAAAAAATCACAACCTGAACTAAGGCAAGGGCAGTGAGAATGGGAAGGAGGGAATAAATTTGAGACCAATGATAAAATCAAGAGAGGTGATATGGGGAAGATAGATGAAAAGACAGGTTTATTTTCATGTTTCTGCCTTGGGGTAATATTAACATGACCTTGAAATTGTAGAAGGAGAGTGAGAAAAAATATTTAAAATAGATGCAGGATCCAATCAGATGACAATTAAATACTTTACAAGGCAAAGAAAGAAACAATCCAATTTATTCAGAGAGGAAAATGAGCTGCAAATGTTGGGAGGGGGTTGCAAATTCATCACATATGAGAACTACATAATGTGTAAGTGGAGTCCAAGGAAGAAACATCAAGCCTGCCCCATCTGGAGGACATTAACATCACTCCTCGAAGGGTTGGACTGTCAGGTGGTGGCATAAAAAAACCAAAAGTTCACCTTGCACATTTGCAGTGTAAGACCTCACTTCCAGCCCAGACTGCTTATTGGTATGCAACCTCAGCCGGCTGAGAAGTGAACCCTCAAAATCGCTTGGGGTGGTAACCTCAAAACTGTATGACATTACATAATTATATTCTCAACCCCAGGAAGAGCTGACTTAAGTATCAAAATTATGAAGTAAATAAAATCTACATGTAATATTAACATTTTGCAGTGAAGGGGAAAAATCTGTGCATATTAGATATTTTAGGATTAAGGGAATTTTTCTTCTTTGATTAATTTTGTAATTCTAATAAAAAATGTGTAAATGGTATTTGACTTAGATTTGGGGTTTTTACATTACAATTTTACTAGTTTCATAAGCAATAGTGGAATGTTTCCAAGACTGTAGAATCTTAGTTCAGCTTATGTAAAAGTTTTATTTTCTAGACTTGTAAAAATTTAAGTACTTGGGAAGGTTTTGTTTGTTAGTGAGTCAGAAGAAGTATGTTTAAAAGAAATTTAATATAGATATTTAAATGTAGTTTGGAATATTTAAAGAAATTTAAGTAAATGGTTAAAATAAACATAAGTGGTTAAAATTGACATATTAATAAATATAATAATTAAATGTGTAGACTAGATCAAAAATAAAATATTAAGAAAATGTAGCCTCTGAGTAATCTTTTCTGGGCCCCCAATCTATGAGGGCATCAAAAGACAATTACATTGACAGGTGATTGATGGTATTTATCACAGGGGCCATAGGAGAAAACAATTATGGGTTAAATAATGAGGTACCTACGGGAGGTGCAACAGAAGTTGTTAGTAGATACCTTGAGACCTGAATTATATTCCAAATGCTTATTCTTTTAAAAGTATGCATTGAAGGGCACTTGGGGGGCTTAGTCGTTAAGCGTCTGCCTTCAGCTCAGGTCATGATCAGGGGTCCTGGGATCGAGTCTTGCTTCAGGGCTCCCTGTTCAGCGGGGAGTCTACTTCTTCCTCTGTGCTCCCCCTCTGCTTATGCACACGCTCTCACTCTCTCTCCCACAAATAAATAAATAAAATCTTTAAACACACACAAAAATATGCACTGAATGCCTATCATACCCCATATGCCATACCTGGCATTATGATAGTGAATGAAATAAAAATTATCTGCATGTATTATTGGAGGAGAGAAATGGTGAACATGAGAAAGATAAATATTGCTAAGTATAATGGACAGAATTAAAATAGAGTGAAATGAAAGACAGTGATGGGGCTACTTTAGATTAGATGGGCAGGAGATATTTATCTAAGGAGGTAAATTTACACTGAAATTCTAATTATCCAAAATGAATCAATCTTCCTATAATAAGAGAAAATGGTGCTCTATTCAGAGAGAAGGGCTAGGGCAAATGCCCTGTGGCAGAAAACAGCTCAGTGAATTTGAGGAAAATAAAATAAAAAGCTCTCTGGTGTCTAGTGGGTAAGGAAAGGGCTAGAAGATAGGTCAGGAAATCTGCAAAGGTCTCATTTGCAGACAAGGTAAGGAGTTTGGATTTCATTTCATGTGTGGTAAAAAAATTTTAGAGAGTTTTGGGCAGAGGAGAAAGATCTAATTTCAATTTTAACAAACATTGCATGAAGAAAGGATGATAAAGGTGCAAGAGGGGAACAGCAAGGCCAGTTACGGGATGTTGAAATAGTACTGCTGGGGGATGATGGTGACTTGGACAAGGTTGATTTAGGATCTGTTCTACAGGCAGAGGCAACAGAACTTGGTGATGGGCAGGGTGCGAGGGATGAAAAAGAAAAAGACAGGAATGAAGAACAACTCATAAGTATTTGGCCTAAGGATATTGGATGAATGTGGTGCTTTTGTGCTGACATGAGAAAGACACAGGGGGCAGTGATTGAACAGGTGGGTCCAAAATTCAATGGTTGGATGGTTGGAAATACAACTCTAGAATTCAGGAAGGTGTCAGGGTTGGACATATAAGTTTGGGAATTTTGCTATATACCACATGCACATAAATACAACCTGTTTTTTTCTTTTTCTAAAACTGATCACTCAGAAGAGAAGGCATTCCTATATTGAATGTCTCACAGGATGGGGTATAATAACAATTATATCTGACCTTATGAGTTATTATCAAAAGTCAGAGAAAGCCATGAGGAATGTGTAGAATTAGTAGAAATATCCATAAGAGTTCGAGAATCCCGAGATTGCATGTAAGAACAAAGGATTGTATCAAATTGAAAGAGCTTTAAAGTTAAACAGAAAGGTACTTGCATTCCTTATGATCCCAAAGAGTGTTAAAATGGAAAATCCAGTCAAGTGATCCGGCCAAAAAGGACATGCTAATATCCATGAGAACAAAAAAGAGTTGTGCAGCATATAAAACATGAATCAAAAGAACAAAGCTATGTATCTGCTTTGACTTATAGAGTCATTGAGATATCAGCTATAAATGAAGGTCAGTATATCCCATTTTAGTGACTGACAGCTTCATGGCTGGAATGCACATAAACTCAGTTAATTAGGATGATAACTGACTTCCTTAATGAGTATTTATAATTTCTTTAAGATCTATTTATTTATTTATTTGAGAGTGAGAGAGCACAAGAAGGGGATAGTGGCAGACAAAGAGGGAGAAGCACATTCCCCGGTGAGCAGGGAACCCATTACAGGGCTTGATCCCAGGACCCTAGGATTGTGACCTGAGCCAAAGGCAGATGCTTATCCAACTGAGCCACCCAGGTGCCCCTATAATTTATTTTAAATTGTTGAATATAACCACTGTAATATAAATTTGTGTTAGGTCCAGTCTATATCTAGGAGAGGCCTATATTAGGAATTTACATTTCAAATGAGGTTATCCATCATTTAATTGGAAAGCTCACATTCTTGGGGTGGCTAATAACTGTACCTCAACTTTGTTTAGCTCTTAGCAATAGCTGGGCTTTGATAATCCGCATAATGCATGTAAGAAATAAGCCTCTCAATGGCAAAAATTGGTGATATACAGGAAAAGTATAGAGCTCTTCAGAATATTCTTTAGATTGTTCAGAATCTTATAAAGACATTTTCCTAACATTAGCTTGAATGAAAATCCAGAGTCCTGTAACCTATATATTTAGGTATAGCACCCTAGACTCGATCCCAAAATCATCTGTCCAGTTGCTGGTTCTGAAGATTCATGGTTGTTAGAATCTAAGATGATAAGCCAAATCCTGATACAAGAATATTGCTGAATTTGCCTTAGGTAAGCCTTGCTGTAAAAGGCTGTTGAACACCAAAAAGAACAGGGCTATGACTTCAAGAGACTTACAGAACAGGTAACATTACTGTGATGTGATTTTTCACCAGAAGACATCGGTGTGGGGGGTAGGATCTAGCCTGACAGTTGCTTGCATTATATCCTGATGATAGTCAGTGACAATAAACATTTATAAAAAATAACAAATTGGCTTTAGTCAGTTCATAAAACCCAGATATATTAAATGGTTTTATAGTAAATGACCTCAGTAACTGTCTTCCTAAATAAACACTTACTTTTCAATTCCAATAAGATATAAAACTAAGTTTAAGAAGGTTAGAGAACCAAGACTGGAGTATTGCTGTTTTTCTTTTTAAGAAGGAATCTGCGGGGAAACCTGGGTGGCTCAGTGGGTTAAGCCTCTGCCTTTGGCTCAGATCATGATGTCAGGGTCCTGGGATTGAGCCCCACATCGGGCTTTCTGCTCAGCAGGGAGCCTGCTTCCCCCATCTCTCTGCCTGCCTCTCTGCCTACTTGTGATCTCTCTCTCTCAAATAAACAAACAAATATATATATAAAGAAGGAATCTGCAGGGCAGTTAAGTCACCAACTCTTGATTTCAGCTCCGTCTTGATTTCAGGGTTGTGGGATGGAGGCCTGTGCTGGGCTTTATGCGCAGCATGAATCTGCTTAAGATGCTCTCTCCCACCTCCCTCTGCTCCTCTCCTTCCTCTCTCTCTCTCTCTTTCTCTCTGTAGGACAAATAAATAATTCTTAAAAAAAAAATAAAGTTTCTGCATATATGATATACTGTGGTTGTAATGATTACAAAAATTTGACCTATTTGATTTGACAATTTAAAATCCAGAACTAATTTATATTTTGGGATTTGGAGTTTGCATTTTACTACATTATGGTATTGAAATATTTGAAACTAGAATTTCATCATATGTATAAGTTTGTTTTGTTAGATTTCTATAACTTTTTTAGTACTTGGGAATGTTTGTCTTTTAAAGCCACATAATGAAAGTTGTACAAAATGAAATTAAATAGATTTCTTTTTTTTTAAGATTTTATTTATTTATTTGACAGAGAGAAACACAGAGAGAGAGGGAACACAAGCAGGGGGAGTGGGAGAGGGAGAAGCAGGCTTCCTGCTCAGCAGGGAGCCCAAAGCGGCCTTGATTCCAGGACTCCCCAGGACTCTGGGATCACGATCTGAGCTGAAGGCAAACGCTTAACGACTGACGCCCCATAGATTAAATTTATAAAGGCTGTTTAAAATATTTGAAGAGGGACGCCTGGGTGGCTCAGTGGGTTGAGCGGCTGCCTTCGGCTCAGGTCATGATCCCAGCGTCCTGGGATCGAGTCCCACATCGGGCTCCTTGCTCGGCGGGGAGCCTGCTTCTCCCTCTGCCTCTGCCTGCCACTCTGTCTGCCTGTGCTCGCTTGCTCTCTCTCTGACAAATAAATAAATATAAAAATAAAATAAAATAAAATAAAATAAAATAAAATATTTGAAGATATTTTATTAACTATTAAGCTTAAAAACAGAAACAAACATTTTCAAAAACTCCTTAAAAGAGATTGTTACCATTTGTTATATTTATAAATAGAATGAAGAGATTTAAGAGCTGAACTTTAAGGGACAAAAGACATTATAATGTAACTCAACATATTAAATTAGTTGTATGTTTAAGCCATAAATCAACACAATTTCTGTGCAAAGTTGACAACAAAAAAATCTCAAGGACACCAAAAACTCAGGTTAGCAGATAACTCTATTTGAAAATCAAAGTAATATTTAGGAAAATTGATCTTTTGTCCAGACACAAAGGATTTTAATTAATGCTAGCTTTACGTGCTGATGGAAGCCACCTTTCATAAAATGCAGGCCTTAGAAATAAAATACCTATTTAATTATTCCAGAAGATAGGACCTCACAATTATAAGTATTAGATATCCTTATAAGCAAACCTATTCCAATTATTTAAAGAAAGATAGTGATTACATTGTGGAGCTCATAATAGGCATCTACAAGACAAATGAAAAAACTGCTGTCCTGATGCTGTGCAAATAATCTTGTGCCAATGTCCCTAACAGGATAATAACACTTCCAGTACAGTATCATTCAAAATTCCAAAAGGCTTAATCTTAAATGGATGTATTCAGGGAAACTATATTCAAGGACAGGGAAATGGCTCTACTGAAAACAGAGACTGACACTGAAGGACACATATAAGATTTTGCATAGAGTTATTTCATGAAATGTGAGAATGGAAAAATTAATATCTCTCCATTGCATATTATTCTATGAATGTGTGAATGTGAATATGGGCAATCAAATTAACAAGTAAGCATATATTTAGCTAGTTTATCTATATCCCTCAAAGTGTGTATTTTTCAGTGGCTAAAACAAATTTTAAATACTTTTTCTTTTGATCTTCTCACTGGGAAGCAATGTTCAGGAAGGGGGAAAGGAGAAGGGATGGTCAGGGAGGCAAGAGGAAAACTGGAAGAATGGGATATGGTGGAAACCAAAGGATAAACATTTGAGGAAAATGACTAGTAGCCATCAGTGTAAAATACTGAAAATAGGCTAAAAATACAAACAAAGAGCTGACAGCGTTGGGGGCAGCGTTGGTGATCACTGGTATACTCATTCAAAGTAGTCTCTGAGAAATGGGCACAATGGAAAGGCAAAAGCCAGACTGGCAGTAAGAAGAAGGGATGAGGGGGTGACATTACATACTCTAATATTCTCTTAGATACTTTGGAGTATCTGCTCCCACTGTTAAAAGCTGCATGTGTGGTTGCCACTCCGCCAATCATTTCTGCCTTAGGCTTTAAGGTTCCCCCAGAACCCCCCACCACTGAACCAGAGAGCCCTGGGGATCCAGTTCCTCTTCTCATGGGTAGCGGGTCTTTCTCACTGTCTGCCGCAGTCATGTTGGTTTTCTTTATTTTCCCATAGCGTTAAGAACAAAACTTTTCAGTTATCCTTAAAAAATGATGTCTCTGTGATGGAGTTTGCTAACATAGAAGTATGCTCTGATGTCTCTTTCTAGACTTAGCCTATGGTTGAAATATAAATGAAGGTCACAGGCAGTGTTGCACTCTGGCATTAAAAGACATCAGCAAGCTGAGGAGTCAGAAATTCTCTGAAGGCCAGCCAAAATAAGTACCTTTTTTAAAATGAAAATTGAGTAAATGACAAATGCCAGGGAGGAAAAAAAATCTCTGATTTTATCAGTGAATGCCTTATTATTCAAGAGGTTGTCCAAAGTGTTATGCAAATGCATTTACTTGAACTACACATGATTATATCCTTACTTATTAATGGCTATCTTAGCAGTTAATACATTCCCTCTAATGGTGAGTCTTCAGCTGGAATAGGTTTCCTGCCAAGGCAGGAAGCCGATGGACAAGTTTTTTTATCTAAAATCAAGACAGTCATACTTCTAATTTATTTCCAAAATATGAAGGCAACATCAGAGGCCTCCTAATAAAAGTTAATCCTTGAGTGGAGAAGATCGTTTAGAACAAGGCCTGGGCTATCCTTGTTATTCTATGTAGACTCATGAGACACATTTTAATAAAAGATATTTCTTCCCTATATTTTTCTCTATTGTGACCATTTGGTTCCTATTTTGGCTTTTCTTCACCCACCCTGCCTGTCCACACACCCTACTTTCATGGAAGAGAGACACTGAGTGGGCATTTCAGGCCAGTAGTGCTTAGGAATACTTTGCTTTTTTCTCTGCATATTTATTTCATTCAAGGAAGGGTAGCTATTATAGGGCTAGAATCTGGTATGGCTTGGTCATTTCACTGAGTAATATCATTTGGCAACAAGTTAGGTCTTCTTGTCCCAGTAAGAGAATATATATTTTTTTTAACCATGAATCACTTTTTAAGTTTCTTATGTATCAACTACACAACTTGATCATATTATAGGCTATGTGAGTTCATCTTTCAAGGCACTTTAATCATTGCCATGCAGAAGGGCCTCAAGAATATTTGTTGAAGGAAATGAAATGTTTTTGTATTTAAAAGCCTCTAAGTAAAGAAGCTAAATCCAACACCTACTACCATCACTTCCAAACCACTATAGGGAGAACGAGCATTTTAATGAGCAATATTTTTGGAATGCCAACCTAGTAGAGTAGGCACGTAGGAGGACGTTCAAAGGTTAAACAAAAAGACTCATACCTTACCCCCAAGAGCTTTTCATTTCTAAAACACATTGACAAGCACACATAAAACAAAATGGGAATTTCAAAGAAGACAGACATTTTGTCAAGTTGAAAGACAAAGAAGATCAAACGTTTTCTTTAGACTCAAGTTCAAAGCTGGGTTCAGAAGCCTGGGCAACATACTAGACTGAAATTCTCGAGGAAAAAAAAAATATTTTCTTTAAACTTTTCTTTTTTCCAACAAAAAGAGTTTCCAGGACAATAAAGCTTCAATAACACTATTTTTTAGTGATTGTCTAGAGGCATTAAATACAACATTTCTTTTTAAAAATGGAGATTCCATCAGCCAAGTAAGATAATTTGATGAGCTCATCCAGTACCTCATGGGCTTAGACGGCGGTTACACCACACCCTTAAAGGTCAGAACCCTACAGACTATGTGAGCCCTGCTTGCCTTGTGTTTCTAAAACGCTCTTCTTCTCTCAGAGCTGGAGAAAAACTGGATATCAAAGATTAGAATCAAGTAAACAAAGAACCCTTTATACTAACTTTGTATAATACACAATATACCAACTCATAAAGTTATTACACGGGTAACATATAAATCTCACTTTTTAAAACAGCATTATGTGTGTGTGTACCAGAATATTTATAATTTTGATTCCACTATAGGGTAGTCATTTCTGGCATCAATTATGTAAAACTATTTTTCTCTGTACAGTTGCATGATTCTGTGGCTATTTTTACTGTCTTTTATATCTGTGCTTAGCTCATAGGTTTTGCACAAAAAGGGGTCTGCCCTCCAACTGGTAGATCTCATGGACTCGTGGGAGGCCACAATTATATTCTCAGGACTGTGCAAGTCTCAAATATGAAAAGCAGTCCCGGAGCATTTCTTCTCTCTCTGCACACTGTCTACATTCGCTCAAGTGTGATTCTCACACATACCAGCCCAGAGAAATTCTTAAGTAACGAAATCTTTCTTCTCCAATGTTTAGATTGAGTTTGTTTTGTGATTTCATTAATGACTTAGTCATTCGTCTACAAAAAGCTCTTGGCAGTACTGAATAAAGAACTCTAGAAACCAAATATAACAAACAGCCAAGGTGACCGCCAGTATCAACAATTTAACTTTTTTTGGTTTGTTTTTTTTTTTCGTTGTGGCCTTGTACAGCATTCCAAAGAGTAGAGTGTTCCATGAGTCAGTTTTAAGTTTCATGAATGTAAACACTTGCAGAAAATGTGCTAATGTTGTGGAGGACTTCCTGCTTTCCACCCTCTACTTTTTCTTTTTCTTTTCTTTTTTTTTTTTAAGATTTTATTTATTTGAGAGAGAGCAAGCACAAGCAGGGGGAACAGCAGGCAGAGGCAGAGGGAGAAGCAGACTCTCCACTGAGCAGGGAGCCCAATGCAGGACTCAATCCCAGGATCCCCAGATCATGACCTGAGCCAAAGGCAGATGCTTAACCAGCTGAGCCATCCTATAAATGTCTACACCTAACTCATAGGTTAGCTAATTAACAGTCAACTCTGAGAGCATTTACATTTTGTTTGGCAATAACAACTCTTCTATGTGAACACATTTGATCCTGTGATCACATGAAACAGGCGAAAGTGAGGCTTCAGAGAGAACTCAGTCGGTGAGTTTTCTGCTGCTGCTGTAACAAATCACAAATTTAGTGGCTTGAAGCAATGCAAATTTATTATCTTGCAGTTCTGTAGGTTAGGAGTCTGACGCAGGTCTCCCTGCGCAGAGATTGAGGCATTGGTGGGGTAACCTTCCTTTCCAGAGGCTCCAGGGGAGAATCCGTCCCCTTGCCATGTCTTGCTTCTGGAGGCTGCCTGCATTCCCTGGCTCAGGGTCCCCTCCCTGCTACTCAAAGCCGGCAAGAGAGACTGGAGTCCTTTTCCCACCACAGCACTGTGACCTCTTCCTCTGCCTCCCCTTCCAATGTTAAGAGCATTTCTGATCACAGTAGGCCCATCCAGATAATCCAAAATACTCTATTTTAAAATCAGCTGGTTAGCAAGCTTAATTCCCATTGCTACTTCAATTCATCCTTGCAATGTAGCATAACATATTCAAATTCCCGGGACTAAGACATTGACGTCTCTGGGAAGCCATTATTCTGCCTACCATGCTAAAATTTTTAATGCTGCCAAAAATCTAAAGATCGAGCCATGAGTCAGGTACATATGATTAAGTTAATAAACTTTATTGTATATGATCATATTCATTTCCTGTTAAGACATAGACAAACCTATATGCAGTTCTAAAAGGAGGAGGAGGAGGGGGAGGGAGAAGAGGAAGAAGAAAGGCAGAAGGAGAAGAAGAAGAGCACAGTATTTAAATAGTCTGGATAAACTTAGCCAGTGATCTACGAAGACTCCTGAGTAGCATGAAGAACTAGAGGGACTTAGGGTTCTTTCTAACACTGAAACCCACTGAGGATCTACGGAGTGCTGGTCTTCTATTTATCCCTTCCTCTCAGACACCACAGAGCCATAGAGCTTAACTTTTTTAAGGTACAGAAACAAGAAAAAAATGCTCCCCAAAAGATCCATCAAAACTACAGGAATCTCACCAAATTAGGCTTAGGATTTTTCTTCTCTAAATATGGAAGTGTAACTTTTTTTAATTTTTTTTTTTGGAAGTGTAACTTTTAAAAGTCTTTTTTTTTTTTTAAATCGAAGATCAGGAGACCCAGGGGTCCAGGCTACCTCTAGACCCCCATCTGCTATTTTCTCTGGCTGCATAGATTGGGAGGATGGGGGCACCTCAGGCTCCAGCGCCCTCACCTAAACGGTTATTACATGCTGCAGGGTCATGATGGTGGTGCTGGGCTTCCTGCAGGTGGCTGGTGCTAGGGCAGTCTGTGGGGTGGGTGTCCAGCGGCAATCTCCTATCTCCCATCCCCCCTACTGATGGCCCGTGCCTTGACACTTGGCCTAGTCTACCTGCTCTGCCTTGTCTTCGGCCACCTGGCTCCCCTGCCACCCATGAAGAAGTGTCCACCGTACATTTTCTCTCCAGTTCCACTCTGTGGATATGCCATAGGATTTGGGAAAAGTCCAACTGAATCTCTAGGAAATGCATGAGAAGTATGGACCTGTAGTTTTACCCTGACGAGCAAGACATTTCCTTACCTTCTGGACGCTGCTGCTGCACTATTTCTTACTGGTAAATATGAAGACCTGAGTGCCAACGATGTCTATAGTCATCTGACAACACCTGTGTTTGGGAAGGGAGTTGCATAGGATGGGCCTAATCCAGTTTTTTTTTTCTTTTTTTCTTTTTTTTTTTTGGAGCAAAAGAAAATGTTAAAAAGTGGCCTTAAGATGGCCCACATCAGACAACAGGTTTACATAACTGAAAAGGAAACAAAAGAATCCTTTCCAAGTTGGGGATAAAGTGGAGAAAAAAATTCGTTTGAAGCTCCGAGCTCATCATTTTAACAGCCAGCCATTGTTAAATGGAAAGGAAACCAGAAGTCAACTCAGTGAGAGAGTGGCACAACTACATGCAGATTTGGATGCAGGTTTTAGCCACGTGGCTTGGCTGGTGCCAGGATGGCTCCCTTTGTCTTATTTCAGATACAGGGACAAAGGTCATTGAAAGATCAAGAATATTTTCTGTAAAGCAATCTGGAAATGCAGACAGTCAGTAGAAGAAATTGATGACACTCTCGAAACTTTACTAGATTCTACTTACAAAGATGGGGGTCCTTTGACAAATGATGAGGTAGCAGGCTTGCTTACTGGACTGTTCCTGGCAGGGCAACATACAGCCTCGACCACTGATGCCTGGATGTGCTTCTTTTTGGTCAGAGACAAACGCTTCAAGAAAAAAAACAATTATTTAGAACAGAAAACAGTCTGTAAAGATCTGCCTCCTTCAATTTGTGATGAGCTGAAGGATCTAAATTTCCTTGGACTCTGTATAAAGGAAACATTAAGACTTTGACCTCCCATAATGACCATGATGAGAATGGCCAAAACTCCTCAAACTGTGGCAGGGTATACCATTCCCCCAGGCGTGTGTTACTCCGTCAACCAAA
This sequence comes from Mellivora capensis, assembly GCA_004024625.1. Lineage (NCBI taxonomy): Eukaryota > Metazoa > Chordata > Mammalia > Carnivora > Mustelidae > Mellivora > Mellivora capensis. The sequence continues at coordinate 35,350 of PISX010007768.1, forward strand.
GACTGAAACACTCCTGGGTAGAACGTCTGGACTTTAATCTTGATTGCTCCTTACAGGACAATCCAGCATCAGGAAAGAAGTTTGCCTACGGGCCACTGGAAGCTGGGCATCACGGCTGGATTGGGGAGAATTTTGCTCATGTTCAAATCAAGACAATTGTGTTCACTCTGCTTTGTTGTATGAATTTGATCTTGATGGATATTTTCCCACTGTGAATTACATAACCATGATCCACACCCCTGAAAACCCTGTTACCCGATACAAACGAAGGTCAAAATGAAAAAGGCTGCAAGGAACTAATATGTGACACATCACTGTAAACCGCAAAAGCATTTGAAGTTGATGAAATTTATGAAACAACTTCTAGTGTAGTCTTTTTTTAAGTATAATTTTAAGATAGCTAGCTTAACTTCATGGTTTTTATATTTTCTTGACTGAATGGCCCCAACAAATCTAACGGCATTTCAGATATTCCCTAATAGTTTTATGGTAGATATTTACTTTATATGTTTTATTTAAGGAAATCAGGCTCGTAGTAAGAAATTACTTAGGGGAATCTTGGTAATTGATAGATTCTAAACACAGTTTCCAGGTGTTAGCCTTAACAACATACATAGCTCTTGGCAAGTAAGTTCAGGGTATTCAGATCTTGGACTGGATCTGCAAGTATAAATGCCTACTGAGATACTTGGAAACCTTAGGTACACATTACATTAATGTGTGTGTGAGTGAGTATGGGTGGATAGGAAATAAACTCACATTTAAAGCCTTGAATAAAAGAGAATCCCATCAATTGTTTTGGTATGATGATACTCAGCAAAGACAGAGCTGTGTTGTAGAAAAATGTTCTTTGTTTTAACCAGAAGCATTGTTACCAGGAAATTGAGAGACCTGACAATGATTAGTAATTGTATTTCCTAAAAAATAATATAATTATTAACACTGAAGACTGTACATGTAAATTGATCTAAATTGGTAAATATTATATATTTATCTACCTTTTAAATTTGTATCTGGATCCATGTGGTCACATGTGTATGAAAGTCCAAAATAAAGTCCTGAAGGGATAATTTTTGTCTCTTTGGCTCTGGGTGGTTTCTTGCTTCCACTCCAGAATCTAATTAGGGAGGTTTCTGTTATTAGTTTTGTTTATTAAAAGTTAATTTAGGTTAACAATCTTTTTTTTCTTTTTAACTCAAAATCAGAGATCGGAACTCTGGCTTTAAGACAAGGGTAGTATGAAGCAGGGTCCTTGGGAGTAGGATCACTGGTCACATTGTGTGTTCAAGAAGCAACTCAAATTATAACTGGGGACCTGACTACATGCCTGTCACTTAACCACACAGTCTGTTTTTACCAGAGGAGGTCAAAATATTTTCCCTTATGTATAAGGGAAAGATGCTGGCAGACTTATGTTAAAGTATTTGTGAAGGCAAAAACTATGCTGCCAGAGTTTTTCACTGTAAAATGATCTCTGAGAAAAAAAACAAAACAAACAAATAAACAAAAACAACAAAATGATCTCTGATCAACCTATGATGATCAACCTATCACTCGTTGCCATTTCTCCTGACAAATAAAAACATGGACTTACGTCAAACTTGCAATGAATGTAATTTTTATGACTGATATCACCTAAATATAAACTTAGTAGTAAGAATTATCCTTATTTTGCAGATGGAAGACCACTGACAAGATTTTTTTAAAGGCAAGATTACTAATATAACTAAGTCAACAGAGTTAGGAATAGACACGCTACTACAACTAGATTTTAGTCATCCCTTCTTTCCTTGGCAGATTAAAAATACTGAATACAAAAAAAAAATACTGAATACCCAACTTTTGTATCAACATGGACAGGATTGGAAGAGATTATGCTGAATGAAATAAATCAAGCAGGGAGAGTCAATTATCATATGGTTTCACTTACTTGTGGAGCATAAGGAATAACACGGAGGACATGGGGAGATGGAGAGAACTGAGTTGGGGGAAATCGGAGGGGGAGACGAACCATGAGAGACTGTGGACTCTGAGAAACAAACTGAGGGTTTTGGAGGGGAGGGGGTTGGGGGGTTGGGTGAGCCTGGTGGTGGGTTTTATGGAGGGCACGTATTGCAGGAGCACTGGGTGTGGGGCGTAAGCAATGAATTCTGGAACACTGAAAAGAAAAAAAAAAATACTAAGAATACTGATATTAAGAATCCTTCCAGGGGCACCTGGGTGGCTCAGTTGGTTAAGCGACTGCCTTCAGCTCAGGTCACGATCCTAGAGTCCCGGGATCGAGTCCCTCATCGGGCTCCCAGCTCCACGGGGAGTCTGCTTCTCCTCTGACCTTCTCGCCTCTCATGCTCTCTCTCACTGTCTCTTTCTCAAATAAATAAATAAGATCTTTAAAAAAAAAAAAAAAAAAGAATCCTTCCAAACACAGATGGAAAATAATATGTCAGAGAAGAGGCAGCTCTACAGAATTTGTTACTTCACATCAGCCTAACTGGAGTAAACCAGATTTACTCTCCAATAAAAGCTTGGTGGGGTGGGGGTGGGGGGAGCAGGGAGGACAAAATATATGAAATCATAGTTTTTAAGACACAGGACGCTAAGTAATGAAAGGATGGTGATCCCTAAAAGATAAGAAACAAGATGAGCCTTACAATTGCCCCAACTTACTGCCTTGAGTGAATTTACAAGTCACCACGGAGAGGAGACCCAGAAGGAGCCCGTAGATGTCTGGAGTGGAGGAGAAAGAATTGAGTCTGGAGAGACTTGTGGCTATGCTTCTCAATGCACTACAGGAAAATTAGCATATTGCGGTAAGCATATTATCTTACCTTCCCACAAAGATTCTTTATCAGAAACAGTTTTAACTCTGATTCCTTATTTAAAATGCTTCAATTAGACATTAAATTATGTCTAATTTACCATTGTACTGATTCCACAAAATATGATTAAAGATTTAATGTATTAACTTTCATCCTCTGAATTGTTCCCATTAGGAAAAGAAGTAACCAGGATCGTCCTGGTTAAAGCACAAGTGTGGATGCTCTATGGTCTATTCATGTTCTGAAATGAAGTAATACATTTTGCATGAACAGAAGCTTGTAGGTGTCTCAGAAAGGTCACCCTTGCACGCATCATTACAATATCCCAGCAAAGAGTTTGCCAAACCATGACCAAAATGAAGAGGAGAAAAATATATTTGTCCCACATTAACTGTCAACTCCTACGTTCTGTACAGAGATATTCGCTTCATAGCTATTTGTCACAATTGGGCCATACTGAGCCCAAATAGCCAAACCAGTTGTTCCAGCATCAGATGCATGCTTTGCTCGGGGGTGGGGGGGGGGGTGGGACTGGATCCCACCAAGGCTGCTGTACAGTGGTGCTGACCCTAGGGGCTGCCTGAGTACTACTACCTCTGCTCATCTCAGTGGCTTAACCCGGACCATCATTCCCCAGAGATCTAGTCATCATGCCCTTCATAGGCTGGGGTGGTTCACCATGTCCATTTATGATCACGAGTGGGCAAAGGAACACCTAGAAAACCCATGCGAATCATCTGGATTCCACATCACCACCATGTAAGAACAGCCCCACTCCCTCCTGATGAAGAGTCACTTATCTCTACGCAAGCTGATCTCTTCTCGCACCTCCTGGTCTCTGGACATAAAAAGCCAAAAAGGGTACTCTATCTAACCCATGACACATGGATCGTCTATTGGGAACATAATGGAATAGAAGTGTCTTTGATTCAGTGAGAATCTGCAACTTGAAGGATGATATAAAATCCTTGCAGAGGGGCGCCTGGGTGTCTCAGTGGGTTAAAGCCTCTGCTTTCGGCTCAGGTCATGACCCCAGGGTCCTGGGATCGAGCCCCACATCGGGCTCTCTGCTCCACGGAGAGTCTGCCTCCTCCTCTCTCTCCCTGCTTGCCTCTCTTGCCTACTTATAATCTCTGTCTGTCAAATAAATAAATAAATAATCTAAAAAAAAAAAAAAATCCTTGCAGAGTATTGCCTCCGAGCTGCTGTCTTAAGTGTCTTCAGCACACTATGACAACATATCCTCAGGGAAGAAGTTTCTGGGGGGCAGGGTATGTGATACCCTTGGATCCCATGGTTACAAGGCCTATTCCTGGCCCTCCTTTTCTTTAAAGATGATACCCCGACCTGACATAATGTTAGGTGGTGTCTCATCTCACTGAACACTCCATCAGCCCTCGGTACTGATGATGTTGGATGAGGCCATGAGGGTCTTTCTAGAATGGCTGGTCTGACCTGCCTCATAAAGCAAGGATGTATTCATTTATTGCTGACAGTGACATTTTGCTGTGGTGGTAACTACACCCACTTTGCTAAGTTGAAGCCCAGGAGGTGTCTAAGTCTGTAAATACAGATGACATGACCTTCCTTTAGAACCCCAGGGAGGCGGCATTTTGATTCTCCTACTACAGCTTGCCACACATGCCACAAGACACCTTTTCCCCACGGTGATCTCCAATACAGTAGCATCTACCGTGACCCAGAAAGCAGGGCTGTTGCCACTGTGATCTAGACTTGCTACAGAGCTCTTTCCTGCAGTGGGCCCTACTCAAAACGGGCAGCCTTTTGCATCATCCGGTAAATGGATCAGAACACTATACTTAGGGGTGAAATATCTGCCGCCTCCCAGAAGGCTCACCAGGCATTATGCTGACTCAGGTTCACAAACTGAGCCATGGATGACAGTTTTTTATTGGATGACTATCCTTCAGCCTCTGTATTATCCATCCTTGATGTTGTCTAATGGTACAAACTGAGTAGTGCTCTTACTGACTACCCTGTAATTTTGCCCCTAAGGATGGTCTCTTTTATTAACCTTCTCCCTAACTCTCTGGTCAGATCCCCCTCCCCTAATAGCTAACCATTCTCACCTTCATAGTCATAATAATTGTGATCCCCTGACTTTTGGCAATTAGACATTGCCACTCAGACACTGTGTTGAGGTTCTTATCACCCATAACCATCAGCAAGCTAAACTTTGTAACAGTTTGTTTCTACTGTCACCAGAAGCCTACAGTTACTACTCAAATACTTAGCAGCCCTTGTGCCCCTCTCATCATTACATGTCTTTATGGCTTTGTTAGATGGGTTGTCTGGTGGGCCTACTCCTATGAAACATAATCATCTGGTAGATTGTCCCACCAAAGATAATCTATCCATTCCAGCATATCCACTTCCTTCAACTTTTAATCCTTCCTTCCACACACTGTCACAATATGGTCGCACTTCAACCCTGCTCAGAATTAACCATTGCTTTTTCCATGCTTCTAGAAGCCATCCTGGTAGCGAGTTCATACCATCTCCCAGGATCCCAACCAGGGTGTTAAATCCTATTAAGATAGCTCTTATCCACCAACCTAAGAACCAATGTGGGTGCTATTAAATTCTCCCCTAGTTTATGATCTGACTCTTGATCTTCACCCTGATTCCTGTCTCGTACTCCTCCAGCTCCTCCCAGTCCTTGCTGGGCAATTCTTGCAGCTCCTTTGGGGTAGGCTCTGTTCTTCTCTGCAGGCCCAGCACTTCTCCAGCTTAGTTTTCCTTAACCCGAATTACAGTTTTTTTAATCCTAATTCAAGACCTAGTAGACTGGAGGTAGGACAAGTTCTAAAGGAGGCACCTGTTGCCTGGAGAGATTCTGTACTGTCACCCAACTTGGAGGCAGGGCCAGAGTATCTGCCCTTACCAGAGAGGGATGGGGGCTACGACTGCAGGCTCAGAAAGTTCAGGAGTTTGCAGAGTAAGCAGTATCCATTCAGATGCCTCTATCTCACTTGTCAGGGTCCTGGGTTTTCCCAAAAAGTGCCCTGACTCCTGCGTAACAGACCTGCCTTGATTGGCAACTGTCTTTGACGTCTATCCAACCAGACTACTAAATCCTGTGCTTGGGCCTCAGCTTTCTCATCCATCCTGCTGCAAGTCATGAAAACTAGTTCCTGTGCATCCAGAGGCCACACCTGGTTTCCCACAGCCTGTTATTGCCCTCAGCTGTTCATTATGCTTCTCTAGAATAAGAATGGCCTAGCAATAGCCATCCACCCCTTTTATCCTCACAGCTACAATTTTCTCCATCCTTCTCAAATGCCATCCAGTGCACTAACACATATCTCTCCAGCACACCACCCCAATCCACCACCAGCACAAGGTGTACAACTGAAACCTGTGCCAGCAACTGCCTGTTCTCCACCTACCACTAGGGATGGGGTCTGGCCACATAACTCCGCATCTACCGCATCATTAATCTCTGCTACCTATTTTGCACAGTAGACGAGAAATGAAGCAGTTTATACAAAAATATTGGAAATTTCCAAAATAAGTTTAAAAACTTGAGAACAAGAAATTAAATATCCAAACTATAGAAGTGAAATACTAGATTTATTCAAAGACAAATGCATAAGTGCATCTGTGTAATAATACTGTCTGTTTCTGCGTTTCTGCAAACTATTTAGTCACCTTTGTCTATATATTTAGGCATTAATAACAGGTACTGTTCAGGACACACACTGTGAAGAAAAAAATGAATGAGTGATTGCTAAAACATACATATCATGACTACTTAAGATAACATAGATATTTAATGAAAAATCAGCATTTAACATCTGATTCTCATCCTGTGGACCTACAAGGAAAAATACAATAATTCATTTTACCCATTACCATCTTACAAAATCAGAGAGAATGAATATAAGCAGTGTTTTTTTTAAATAAAAACAGCAATTTAATTTCAATCAAATATATTACCATTCTATTCTTTTATCCTGTGTAAGTATCTAATTGGCATAACCTACTGATTACTGAAATCAGTAAAACTCCAATCCATGATGCTTCAATTGCTTGGAATCAATAAACATCTTACACTTGGAACTCATTTTTTCTTATGCTATAAGCCTGATTATCAGTTCCTATAAAAACGCTATGCCCCACTCCTTGCCCCCGCGAGTGCGTGACTACTCTTTTGCACAAGGCTAAGTGACAGTACTTCTAAACATCCACACCCAATTCATCAAGCACACAGATTCCGGCTCGTCTCGGACACAGTCACCCATGGGCAAGCAGCTCTCCTAGTTGTCCTGTTCCTCATAGTGAGCATAGCCACTGGCATAGGTCCTTCCTAAATTCAAATTAGTAAATAAATCTGATGACTCAGCATCTGAATCCTTTTCAACTTCATCTTCTTCCTCTTCATCATCCTCTGCTTCCTCTTCATCTTCCTCTTCATCATGATAGCTGCTATCAGCATACTTATCAGAAGATAGATTCTTCCAATAGGCATCATAACCAGAAGCTCCATCTCCCTCTTCGCCTCCAGTCTGCCTGCCAAATTTCAGGGACCGTGCTGCAAAAGACAGACATGAACATGGATGGCACTTTGTTTTGATCTTTACATCTTCACTTTCCTCTACAATATACAAAATTATATGAACCTGACTGGCTGCTTCTTACTCCCATTTTCCTAATTTCCTCACTTAATATTTAACTGGAAAAAAAGGAGACCTTAGTAAAACCATCAGTTCTAGCCTACTCAGAGCCTATATACATACCATATATAACATATAATAAAGACAACAGTGTCATTTCACTAAATCTATAAAAAGCTGGAAAACAAAACAGCAGCACTCTCCAAACAGAATTCAAATAAGGCACATTAAAAACTAAAATGCTCTTCATTTAATGGATTAGAATTTTATTTTCAAATCACAGACTGTTGATTTCACGTCATTACACTTTTCTTAAGAGAACCACTCTATAATTCTGGCGTCCAACAAGACAAAGCCCTTCATTTCTTCTGCCTAAGTGGCAATATAGTTCAATTCAAAAAATCAGCAAAATCATCAGTCTCACCTCATTGTACTAAAATGTACTACATCTTTGATTAAACAAAAGTATTTTCAGATTATGGTTCCACTCTGCTATGTTTGGTAAAGAGTCAAATTCTCTTTAACAAAATTGTAAATTGCGTGACTACAAGCATGTTTGTAGTAGTCTTACTCCTTCATAGAAAAGTTATATAAAACCCACAAAACAATTTCCTATAGTAGTGATATATTACATAATAAGCATCGCTGCTCAAATACCACACACCTACAAAAAGCTTCAGAATGAATTTCAACTTCCAAGCACTGAAGATTACCAGCACTCGAATATTAAAGATTTATAGCTACTCAATTATTCAACAAGGCAAGCTTCAGCAAAGGCAAAAAAAAAAATCACTTTTTGGTCTTAAATTTCAGTATTCACTATGTCATTAACTGAGTCAAATGCCAAACATCAAAGTGAATGATGGTATATTTCTTAAGTTAAATTGAGAAACTTCACCCACAAATTTTCCAAGGCTATAAAATTCCATTTGCTTAAGAGAACACATTCATCTTTTCAAATATGAAGAAGCAAAAACAAAAATAGAAAGAGAAAAAAAAGAGATAAATCTTGTCTAAGCAAGAAAGCAAAATCACTCCATTGGTATTTTAAGAGCCTTACTTGACATGCTGAGATCCTTAGTTTCCTGAGTTTCGTGTCCACATTTGGGGCAAGGAGGCTGTTTACCTTTTTCTTGCTTAAACACTTTGCTCCTTGTATGATCATCACAGAAACAAGCCTATAAAGGAGAAGTAAAAATAAGCAAGTAAATAAATAATTCAAAAAATACACAAAATTATCATTCAATATTTCAAAAAAACTTAAAGGCAGTTTTGTGAGGGTAGAGATTAAGACTTTTGTTGGGACTGGTCACACTCCTGATTTAAATTTCTTAAGGGAAATGGTCTTTGCCAGAACTCTCTGAACTATGACCTAACATAAAGCAGAAATTATACACAAGGTATGACAGCGTAGGCATATTGATTCATTCATAAATACATGCGCATTCACAAAGCCCCTGATGACATAATGGTGAATAGCCTATCCACCCTCACAGATATATAACCTAACTGCGGACACAGACAAGTGGAAAGGTAATTGCAAGACACTGCTCATTGAAAGGGAAGTGCAGTAGAGGGGCACTAAACCGGATATGGGATTCAGGAAAGGCTACCTGGAAAACATGATGTGTTGGCTGAGAGCTGAAGGAGAACAAGGGTACAGTAGGGTAAGGTAAGCAAAACTGGAAGAGGGATGGATCTAAGGCAGAAGAAATAGCATAGATAACACCTGAAAGTCATTTGGTCAAACTGGGGTAGATTTGAGAAAGAAAGGAAAGATAGGGTTAGGACCAGAAGAACCAGAGAAATGTTTCTGACAGGAAGTGAATGGGCTACCCCTGTTTAGTGATCCTTGACAAACAGAAATGCTAGAGACAAAATCTAAGGAAATAGACCATATAGAAATCTTCCTTTCACTCAAACTCTCCTATAAGTAAGTGAATTTTGATGTTAGTTAAAATACATTCTCAACACTTTGGTCAGAATATTCTCCATAAACACAAGGTATAAAAACACTGAGCCAAGATTCAGGAGTCATGTGCATTAGTGTCTACTCTAAGCCAGCTGGATGACCTTAGGAAAGTCACTCAGCTTTTTAAATTCAATTTCACAATCTTCAAAATAAAAGAAGTAAACTACATAATGTTTAAAGACCCTTGTTAGATTAATTATAGCTATAAATAATCCAAGGTGGAAGAGTACTGGGATTAAAAACAAAATCTAAAAATAACAGACAAGTATACCTTACAACGAAGACAGGAATGCTGACCAAGTCGATTGCATGAAACACCTATGGGCAAAAATACATAATGTCCAGATTCAACCTTGGAACGAAAACACTATTTTCCACAGATTTATACTTGATGTACTTAGCTCAATTATTAACATTTTTTTTTCCTCATAATATAACCCAGAGGACATACAAAATGAGATGGAATCCCCAGCCAGAAGGAAGGAAACAAAGTGCACACACATAGTGTTATTTCACTAGTATGGCACTAATTATTCTCCAATCTCCTTCCATTTCTCCAATCTAGGAGATGGCAAACTTCATTAATTATATGTAAAAGAATGAAATGGTGAGACATCCTTTTTTCCATGACATTGGCTGAAATTCTTCCCTTTATCACATAATGCTTAAGTCTTAAAAGAGGGGCATCTGGGTGATTCAGTCGGTTAACCGTCTGCCTTTGGCTCAGGTCATGATCTGGGGGTCTTGGGATGGAAGCCTCTCATCAAGCTCCCTGCTCAGCGGGAGGCTGCTTCTCCCTCTGCCCATCCCCTTGCTCCTGCTCTAAGTAAATAAAAATCTTTAAAAAATAAACAAATCTTAAAAAAAATAATTTTCTCTATTAATATATAATCTCCTGATGACACAGGCTATTACCACTTTCTGCATAACTTCTTATAAGGGAATGGGTAATACTTCAGAAAGAAAGGGTAGCTATGAAGAGAAAATGATGTTCAAGTGGGCAGGAAAAGATGGGAAAAAAATCCCAAAATATTTTATTTCTATTTTAGTTAAAAAACCATGTCAATTTTGGTCATTACCTATAATTACTAAGGAAAAACCTAAACTTAAGTGCAAATATATTAGAAAAGCCAGAATGTCTACCTCATATTGACTATGTCAGAAATGGAAGAAAAAATAAGTACCAGAGATACAGAAGGAGAAAATAAACTAAGCCTTACCCTAATAAAGCCTGAATATAAAATTCACTTAGAGGTCTTGAAAAAATAAAGAGAAAAACAAATAAAAGGAAGCCTATCTTTGTAATGTAAATATCTGACCAGATGTTTCTAATTTGGGAATTCTCTTACTTAATTTTGCCTGGTTCATGGATAGCCTTTTTAATGTGCACAGGCAAGTATTTTTTTTAAACTCAGGAATGATGCTCTCAGTTATGTGTATTATCATTGCTTCTGCCCAAGTATCCCACTTTCTTCCACAGTAATGCCAATAATTCAGTTGGATATGTATTATTTGTCCTATGTGTTAATAATAAAAGTTAAAAATAAAAAAGTTAGAAAAAGTTTAAAAGTTTAAAAGAAAAAGTTAAAAATAAAAAGTTAAAAAAATAAAAGTTAAAAATAACAAAAAAATTAAAAATAAAAAACTGAGTGCTTACTATAGTTGACCCTTGAACATGGGTTTGAACTGTGCCAAGTATGCTTATATGTAGATTTTTTTTAATAAATACAGTGCAGTGCTTTAAATATATCTTTCTGCCTTATGATTTCTTTAGTAATATTTTACTTTCTCTAGCTTACTTTAGCCTAAGAATATATTATATAATACATACAAAATATATATTAATGAACCATTTATGTTATCAGTAAGGCTTCTGGCCAACAGTAGGCTATTAGGAGTTAAGTTTTTGGAGAGTCAGAAGTTATATGCAGGCTGTCGATTGCGCAGAGAGTTGGTGCTCCTAACCTTCATACTGTCCAAGGGTTAACTATAATACACATATATAAGTATAACAAATTACTCCAATAATAACCATATTAGTTCATTCAGTCTGTGGGGACAAAAAATCTGAAATCTCAATCATTTCAACCTGAAAATATGCCCAGGGAATTTTTTGGTTCCTTCTTCATTCAGTTAAAAAAAAAAAAAAGGGATATATTTAACCAAAATGTTATACATCTCTTCCAAATACATAGCTAGAACACATACTGAAAGTAAAAAGCTCCCAACCCAATCTCCCACTGTACACCAGGCATTTCTTTTTTTTTTTTCTTTTAAGATTTATTTATTTGACAGAGAGAGAGAGAAAGCGAGCATACAAGCAAACAGAGCAGCAGGCAGAGGAAGAGGGAGAAGCAGGCTCCCCAGTGAGCAGAGGCCTGACCTGAGGCTCAACCCTGGACCCTGGGATCATGACCTGAGCCAAAGGCACTTAACCAACTGAGCCACCAAGGAGCCCCAGGAACTTCTGATACTGAAACTTTTCCTAACCCCACTACTTAAGGCTTTGACATGCCACAGGGACATGATCCCAAAAATTAGTTGTTGCATATCTTACCTCATCTCTACTTCTGGGAACTCAAACAAAGATAGAACATGGCCCTTCCATTCTTCTTTCCCTAATTACCTCAAGCCAACACACAGGCACTCCAGTTCACTGCCCAGTTCTTTCTCTCCCCAAGAGTTACAATCCTGGACATATATAAACAATGCATTTCTCTCAGATTCTAAAATGGTTTGAGTTTCCTAGTTTTAAACTGGGGAATGGTTTCCATTTTAAATCTATTTCTATGTCTTCAGATTATTTTAAAAGAGAGCAGGCTGGGATGCATCAAAGCCTGCTGATAACAAGCCATTTTATATCAGAAGTCCTAGAGCCATTTTAATTATTTGAAAAAAAAATACAGGCAGAGTCAACACATTTGGCTTGTTTTCTTCTTAAAACATCCTTCCCACTGATAATGCAAGTGAATAAGTATTTCAAAGAATTTCTGTATCACCCAATTCCTAAGTAAGGTCAATCCTATAAGTGAGATATGACCAATTAAGGGGATGGAAATAAGCAATATCTTTGAGGCCTATGGATATGGTTAGGAAAATATTTCAGAAAAAACAAGCAGTGAACGGCAACTGGCAAAGAAAGAATGGCAAGAAAAAAATAAAGCAATGAAGAAAAAAGGTAAAGATAAGTTACAGTAAACCAAAGACACCTGGGAACCTGCAATGAGCATGACCTTAATATCAGATATCAAAGACATGATGACAGATTTATCTTAATCCTGTCAACTATTTATTTTTCCTTTGTCTTTTACTGAATCACTAAAACTTCCTGATGAAATTATAGCCTTATCACTCACAGTTGACTGTCTTTGGGGCCACATGCTACAAAATACTCAAAGCTCCTCAAGTCCCAAATAAAGTATTTCAATTTTTATATTGCACATTTTGCAGAAGCCTAAGAATGGTTAAAAATGCTATTTATTTTGAGATGTTCTTTAACCTTTAAGAGTTTCTATAGGAATACTGTAAGAATTACATACATATGCATTTATATATACATGTATAAATTGATAAACTATCAACTTTATAGGAGAATACAGAGATTAGCATTTCATATCAAAACAAAAACCAAATTCAAGGAAATGAGTATCTAGGGAACTTCAGCCTTTCCTATAATGATATCTACTCTTTAATAAGGGCTTTCCAAGTAAAAATACCGTAATAACACTTTATATGGATTTACATTTTAATTAACTCTTTGAAAAAGAAATTAGCATCTTCCTTTAATATATAAGGAAACTCAGCTTTAGAAAGATTTGGTGATTTGCCCAAAATCACATAACCAGCAAGTAGAATTTAAGTAATGTTTTGATTCTAAAACTTGAGCTTTGAGAATCAAAAATAATGCAGAAATAAAATGCAATCCATCTATAAAGATAATCCCATTGATAATACCCAATCAGTAACACTGGTTCTCAAACTGGAAGATACATGACAATTATGTGTGTGGGTAAAATACATATGCCTGTACCTATCATAGACTTCAAACAGAGAATCACCAGGGATGAGGCCGGGGTGCCTAAGTTTTTTAAAAAACCTCCACAGATGTTTCTGATGCATACTCTTGTCTAACAACCACCAGAACCAACTGGCAGGAACAAACGAGGGGTAGTATCACATACCACTTACTTCAAGGCATTTGGAAATGGCGGGGGAGAGGGGTGGAGGCAGGTAGAGGTGGGAGTGGTTATAATAACTTGGGAGGTGAAAATGGTATTTAGTACTCAGGACCAGGAAGGCTACAAGCTCTATAGTGCCTGATCAATCCCATATAACAAAGAACTGACCCAACCAAAATGCCAGTGGCATTCCTATTGAAAAAAACAAAAGTATGTGGTTTTGAATTCTATTTATTTATTTATTGGTTCTGAATTTTTTTTTTAGAAACAGAAAATAGATATTAAGTTGAATTATAGTCCACAAGAGGCTGCATGAAAAACTAGATTCTTTTTTGAGTCTAACACTTAATACTATTAAGAATCCTGGGTATAAAGGACATCTAATTTATAAAAACTTACATTTGAATGTTTCCGCCTCTAAAACCTGGCAGCTGGCTTGATGTTCAAATTGATCATCTTCACAGAGAAAGTTATGACAAAAAGAACAACTGAATATTCTGCCTCCTGTTGGATTAAAAAATAAAATCACAAGTGAAACATGACAAATTTCAATTTAAAGAAGTCAAGCAATTTACTTCAGAATTACACCAAAATGACACAGTAGTTTTTGTTCTGGTAAAGGCTACAATGAAAACTGCCAAATTGAACCATAAAAAAGTGGACTCCCACAATCCCTGGCTACTCATATAAAAAGAGCATCCAGAATGTTTCAGTCAACCTTTACTTATAGTAAAGTTCATTGCTTGTATGTAATCACTCACCGTGGTCCCAGACACCTCGCTCACACTCCACACACTCAGCATCAGTAAGAGGACAGGCACAGGCATGTGTGCTGAGACATTTCCTACCATGGCAAACCCAAGCTTCACAGAAGTCACATATTGCACCCTGTAACCAAGGAACACAAAAAATTAATCTTTGTCACGTGCCTGGCTGCAACCATTGTTTAGCCAATGGCAACCATCAAAATTATATACATTTAGCAATTTATCAACCCTTAGTAATAGTGGGTGGCTTCATTAAAGAAAAAATTTTGCTTAAACCAAAATTAAAGAGGGTTCTCTGAAAATCAAACTACTTCACCAACAGCTATTCACAATATAAAAACTTGGCTATAAATCAAAAGAATAAGAAGCAAGGAGGGGGAACTATACATTTAGCCCTAATACTAATCATTAAATTAAGTCACAGAGCTAAAAGTGTTGCCTTCTAACTGAATTCTAATTCGAATGGTGTCCAGAGTCCACATTTAAGTATTCTTATCTATCACAATTATAGTAACTAAACTGAATTTTTTCAATTAGAAATATTTCTTGACTTCTAACTGAACATAATAACAAAAAAAAAGTACAAACTTGCAGTCACATATTAAATAAGTTACGGGGATGTAGTGTACAGCATGGTGACTGCAGTCAATAATACTGTATTATTTCTTTGAAAGTTGCTAAGACAGTTGATCTTAAAAGTTCTCATCACCAGAAAAAAATTATAACCATGTGAGCTGATAGATGTTAACTAGACTTATTGTGGTGATCATTTTGCAATATATACAAACATCAAATCATTATGTTGTGCACCTATGTGATACTGATTTATAATAAATATATATTCCATCTTCTAAAAAAATAAGTATTTTTCATTTAAGAAAATTCTTTCCTGAATCATTTATAAAATAATTCACATAGCTTTTTTAGAATAACTGAGAAAAAAATTAAACTTCTGTCAGCATCTTTTTTCTGTTAAGGCTACTTATGCTTTGAATCATTACATTTCTTTGTGGAAAAAAATTAAAATAATTATACAGAATTAGGGAATCTGGATGGCTTAGCTGGTTAAGCAAGTATCTTCAGCTAAGGTCATGATCCTGGAGTCCCAGGATCAGCAGGGAGGGAGTCTGCTTCTCCTTCTGACCTTCCCCCCTCTCATGATCTCTCTCTCTCATTCTCTCTTTCAAATAAATAAAACCTTAAAAAAAAGAGAGAGAGAGAAAGAGAATTAAATAGGGTAAGACTCTCCAATTCTACATCAAGATAATACAATGACATCTATAGAATATTAACTGCTAGAAAGAATATTAAGAAAATGGGACTAAGGATGCCTGGGTGGCTCAGACAGCTAAGCATCTGCCTTCGGCTCAGATCATGATCCCAGGGTCCTGGGATGGAGTCCTGCATCAGGCAGCCTGCTTCTCCCTCTGCCTGCCATTCCCCCTGCTTGTGTGTGCGTGCGCTCGCTCTCTCTCTCTCTCTCTCTCTCTCTCTGACAAATAAAATCTTAAAAAAAAAAGAAAGAAAGAAAGAAAAAGAGAACAAGAAAACGGGACTAGATGGTCTTTCCTTTATAGGTGACAAATAGGGGCCCAAGTCTTAAGTCCAAATCCCAGAGCTACATTACAGTGGAGCTGGGATTTAAACCAGTGTTCTGAATTTCAACTCAATGTTCTAGTATTCAAGATTCTCTGTAACAGAAGTAGTAAAGAACAAATAGGAAGGATGTTTTTTGAGCTATAAAAATGGATTATCACTGTGGATAGTAAATCCTCAAATACATCTCTTGGAACATCCAGGTTCTAGCAACAAAAAGATGACACACTAAACTGAGTAATCCAGGAGAGTTTACAAGAGATGATTTACAAAAGGACGGAGAAGGGCTTAGAAAAAACCAGTTACCAGTTACCAGAATGATCCAGTTACCACCCCTGAGCCTGAAACAAGGGTTGAGGAGGGAGTTACCAGAACCTTGAAAGAGAGCAATGTGGAGAAGATTACCTGGCCATACAGAGAGAAACCGTGGCCAATCCACGTCCAAACAAGGATAACGGGGTCAAGAGAGCTTGAAGAATGAATACCCAGATTGTACTGTCCTCCCATCTACAGGTGTCCTACCAGGGCTTCCACTGGCTGAACCCAAAGGGAAGCCAGAAGGTAAGAAAGCCACTGACCAGTCCATACACACAGGTCAGGTTCCCAGGGCAAAGAAGGGTAGAAAAGAAGGAAGAGAGAGGGAATTTTGACAGACAAAGAGAAGATTCCCAGAAAATCACTTTTCTAGAATTTATAGCTAATGATACCTGAGTCTACTGAAATGTTTTATATAAGACATCATTCACATTCAATTCAATTCACAATTTAGTGAATTTTTTAAAAAGCATTTGATAAATCTGGACATAAGCAAGCTACCAAGGAAGATTACACTGATTTATGAATAAAGATAATACTGACAATCCTATATTTAAAAATGAAGAGAAATTCACAAGATACTGATGAATAAGTCTAGTTTCTTGCTTCTGTAAGATATCCACATGTGAAATAGATCATATAAAGGTGTGCTTCATAATGGAAAATAATGTTCTTGGGAAGTTGCTATAAATAAAATATCTGCTTGACATAGAAGTACTATTATTTTCTCATGGAATGAAATTTGGACCCGAGCATAAAATCACACAACAGTGGGACGCCAGGGTGGTGCAGTCCTTTAAGCATCAGACTCTTGGTTTGGGCTCAGGTTGTGATCTCAGGGTCATGAGAAAGGGCCCCGCACTGGGCTCCTTACTCAGTGTGAAGTCCGCTTGGGTTTCTCTCTCCCTCTGCACCCCCTCCTCTCTCAATTAAGTACGTTTTTAAAAAAAATAAATAAGCCACACAACAGGATACAGTAAAGCTGGTTTAAGAGCTATGTGTTAGTGAAAAAGAGAGCAAAATGCATCACACAACTCTTTATTACAGCATACCTCGTTTTCTTGCGCTCCATTTTACTGCACCTCACAGCTAGTGTATTTTTAATATATTGAAGGTATGTGGCTACCTTACACCATCAGGGCCATTTTTCCAATAGCATTTGTTCACTTCATGTCTATATCACATTTCAGTAATTCTCGCAATATTTGGAACTTTTTTATTATTATTATATTTGTTATGGTGATCTTTGATATTAGTACTGTAATTGCTTTGGAACGCCACAAACTGTGCCCAAGTAAGACAGCAAACTTAAACGGTAAATGTTATATGTATTGTGACTGTTCCACTGACCAGCTGTTCGCCCACCTCTCTTCCTCTCCTTGGGCCTCCCTATTCCCTGAGACACAACAATACTGACATTAAGCCAATTAAAACCCTACAATAGCCTCTTAAGTGTTCAAGTGAAAGAGTCGTATGTTTCTTTTATTTATTTATTTTTTAAAGATTTTATTTATTTGACAGACAGAGATCACGAGTAGGCAGAGAGGCAGGCAGAGAGAAAGAGGGGGAAGCAGGCTCCCAGCTGAGCAGAGAGCCTGATGTGGGGCTCGATCCCAGGACTCCGGGATCATGACCTGAGTTGAAGGCAGAGGTTTTAACCCACTGAGCCACGCAGGCACTGTTTCTCACTTTTAAATCTAAAGCTAGGGAGTGCCTGGGTGGCTCAGTGGGTTGAGCCTCTGCTTTCTGATCAGGTCATGATCTCAGAGTCCTGAGGTCAAGTCCCACATCGGGCTCTCTGCTCAGCAGGGAGCCTGCTTCCCCCTCTCTCTCTGCCTGGCTCTCTGCCTACTTGTGATCTCTCTCTCTCTGTCAAATAAATAAATAAAATCTAAAAAACAAAAAGAAAAAAAAATCTAAAGCTAGAAATGATTAAGCTTCATGAGGAAGGCAGGTTGAAAGCTGAGACAGGCCAAAAGTATAAGCCTCTCATGGCATACTCAGCGAAGCTGTGAATGTAAAAAAAAAAAAAGCTCTTGAAGGAAACTAACAGTGCTGCTCCAAAGAACACACGAATGAGAAAAAAACAAAACAGACTTATTGCTGATATGGAGAAAGTCTGAGTGGTCTGGATAGAAGATCAATCAGCCACAACACTCTAATAAGCCAAAGCCTAATCCAGAGCAAGGCCCTAACTCTCTTCAATTCTATGAGGACTGTGGGAGGTGAAGAAGCTCCAGAAGAAAAGTTTGAGCTAGGAGGTTAGTTCATGAGGCTTGTGGAAAGAAGCTGTCTCCATAATATCAAAATGCAAAGTGAAGCAACAAGTGCTAACACAGAAGCTACAGCAAATAATCCAGAAGACCCAGCTAAGATCACTAACACAGGTGCTTACACTAAGCCACAGATTTTAAATGTTGACAAAATAGCCTGAAATTTGAAGATGCTATCTAGAACTTTCATAGCTAGAGAGGAGAAGTCAGTGCCTCGCTTCAAAGCTTCAAAGGACAGGCTGACTCTCCTGTAGGGGCTAACAGAGTTGGTCATTTGAGGTTGAAGCTAATGCTAACTTACTTTGAAAATCCTGGGGCCCCTAAGTATAACGCTAAATCTACTCTCTCTATACACAATAAATGGAACAAGAAAGCCTGGGTGACAGCACATCTATTTACAACAGTTTACTGAATGCTTTAAGCCCATTGTTGAGACCTACTGCTCAGAAAAAGTATTCCTTTCAAAATATTTCACTGACAATGCAGCTGGTACTCAAGAGCTCTGATGGCGAGGTACAATGAAATCGATGTTGTTTTCATGTCTGCTAACACAACATCCATTCTGCAATCCCTGGATCAAAAGTTCTTTTGACTTTCAAGTCTTTTTATTTAGAAATATATTTCATAAGGTTATAGCTGCCAGAGATTCATCTAATGGACCTGGGCAAAGTAAACTGAAAACCTGGAAAGGATTCAGGATCCTAGATGCCTTTAAGAACATTACTGATTCAAGGTAACAGATCAAAATATCAACATTAATAGCAGTTAGGAAGAATTGATTCCAACTGTCATGGATAACTTTGAGGGGTTCGAGATTTCAGTGGAGAAAGTAACTGCAGATGTGGTGGAAATACCAAGAGAATAAAAAGTGGAGCCTGAAGACAGGACTGTATTGCTGCAATCTCATGACAGAACAGATGAGGAGGTGCTTCTTACGAATGAACAAAGAAAGTGATTTCTTGAGATGGAATCTACTCCTGAGGTAAAGACACTATGAAGCCTATTGAAATGACAACCTAGGATTGAGTATGTTACCTAAACTTGATTTATAAAGCACCAGCAGGATTTGAGAGGACTAACTTCCAATTTTGAAAAAAGTTTTCCTATGTGTAAAATGCTATCAAACAGCATTGCTTGCTATGGAGAAATTGTTATTTTAAGAAACTGCAACAGCCACCCCAACCTTTAGTAACCATCACCCTGATCAGTGGCCAAAACATCGAGGGAAGATTCTCCACCAGCAAAAGATTACGACTCACTGAAAGATCAGATGATGGTTAGCATTTTATTGCAATATTTTTTAATTAAGGTATTTAAAATGTTTCTTTAGATTAATGCGATTACACATTAAGTAGACTGCAGTATAGTAAATACTGTAAACATAACCTTTATATGCACTAGGAAACCAAAAAATTAATTCTGACTTGCTCTATTGCAATATCTGCTTTATTGCAACTGTCTGGAACCAACACACAGTATCTCTGAAATATGCCTGTATTTAAAACAATGTATTTCCTTAGAAAATTCTACATGTAATAAGGAAATTATGTTTAAGTCTCTACATTAAATATGTATTCTTTTTTGAAATGTAAAGCTATTAAAAAAAAACCCACAAATACTAGGGTTCTTTTGAAACTAGGATGCTTTTTAACCAAAAGCTTGAACCTTGGGGCACGTGGGTTGCTCAGTCATTAAGCGTCTGCCTTCACCTCGGGTCATGATCCCAGGGGGTCCTGGGATGGAGCCCTGCAACGGGCTCCCTGCTCAGCAGGAAGCCTACTTCTCCCTCTCCCTCACCCCCTGCTTGTGTTCCTCTCTTGGTAACTCTATCAAATAAATACATAAATAAAATCTTAAAAAAATGAAAAAGGAGAAAAAGCTTGAACCTTGCTTAAGCAGGGCTTTCAGTACAGTAAATGACAGTCTATGAGGTCTGATTAAGATACCTTAGAAAGGTACCACTGACAAATGAATCTTTGTTTAAGTCAACTTTAAGTTTCCATTTCTTGTACATTTTCCAATAAGAAAAGGAAGCAATCAAAAGTAAGCGGATAATATAGGCAAATCATTCAAAGAATATGCCACAAATAAACCAGAAAATTCCAGATTGACTGAATCAAGGACAAAACAGTGCTATTTAGAAAAAATAATCATTGCTCAGACAGACTTTTCTTATCCTTAGAAACCTGCTTGTCTAAGAGACGAAGACAAGAAACTTACCACCATAGCAAGGCCAGTACTGTACACACCAGCATGCTTTATGACACAGTCTGAAGACTTCATCATGCATTTTGTTTTCCCTAGTAAAGAGACAAATTTGCATTATCAGTCTTCCAGAATAGTACATTTAAGTACTCACTAATGCCGCTTTTTATCTAGCCTCAATTCCTATAGAAGTAACTTGAAAATGGATAGAAATCAGTTTACTGCTCATGTTACTTAAAAAAAAAAAAAATCAATGTAACTGAGATCTACCCTGATCTTTTAAGAATAGAAATTTATTAGTATATCTATAAAAATGTATTGCACATAAAATTATATGCTAATTATTTGTACTCAGATCAGAAACTCCCAAGTTAATAGTTTGTAACCTAACAATCATTAAAGCAGTTTAAAATCTTGTGAATTTTCAGATGAATTAATACAAATTTTTAAAAGCTATGCTTTAAAATGAATTTCAGTTTGTGACTCACAATAAAAACAGCCTGGTTTGAAATTATTGTTTATTTCTTTCCACAGAACATCTCAAACCAAACCAAACCAAACCATGATTATGCAACTTACCTAATTCATTTTTTAAGTTTATCCATATGTAAAAATTTACAAATATAGCCCCCAAATATTCTTCCAAAAGAATTTTGAAATAGTGCCCAAATGAGCAGAAAAAAGCAGGAATACAGTGACAGAGCTAAAAATTAGACTATAGCCACAAAAGCTCTGAGCTAGCAGCAAATTACCAACACGAAACACTATCTGGAAATTCATTCATCATATACTATGTCAAAATTAATGGTGACATATTAATCACCCATCTCAGACTCTGCAAAGTAGAACACGAAACACACAGAAGATGCACAATTTTCCATTATCTTGACTATGTGAGGAACAAAGCTAGGACAATAGGAAATGGGAAGAGAGACTGGAAATGACAGCAGCTACCCAACTGTTCCACGTCTAAGTACAAGAATCAGTAAGTAGGAAATAAATCCATGTACACAGCACTATATAATTCAAGCCCAGATAACAATGAAAATATGGGATGCTCCTAGCAAGAACTCAATCTCCATAATTTATTTTCTCATTCTTTTTTTTTCTTTTTTAAGATTTCACTTATTTATTTGAGAGAGAGAGGGAGAGAGCACGTGCATGGGAGCGCACAAGCTGAGGGAGGGGCAGAGGGAGAAGGACAAGCAGACCACCTTCCCCCTCCACAGGGAGCCCAAGGTAGGGCTGGATCCCAGAACCCTAGACCATGACTTGAGCTGCAAGTCACCAGACAGTTAACTGATTGAGCCACCCAGGAGCCCCTCTATTTTCTCATTCTATATTCGTCTTTTATAAAATAAGGATATAAAAACTGTCAGTCAAGTAGTCTCTCTAGGCCAGTTTTGTTTTTTTGTTTTTTTAAGTAGGCTCCACACTGGGCCTGCTTAATGCTAGGCTTGAACTCACGACCCTGAGAGCAAGACCTGAGCTGATAAACCCCAAAAGATGGCCTCTTTGGAAACTTGAACTACACTAGAAATATTCAGGGATATAGTCCTAAACTTTACTAAATTTTCTGTGATGTTATTATACATAAACACATTTATGTGAGTATATCCCAAACTGTGTTCCCCTTGAAACTATCATCCTATAACCAAAGGGAATATTTGTTCAAATAAAAGTTTGGGTAGTAAATCTGGTGTGAACAAAACTAATTAGGTTTCTTTACTGGAGGTCTTCAGAACCTACATAGAAATATGTAACAGAAATCTCCCAGATAGAAAGGAAGGGATGAGCTAAGCAGCATTTCTCAAATGTATGCATTCTTTTAAGAAAAACCTATTAAGGGACACCTGCATGACTCAGTTCGTTAAGTGTATGACTTGATTTCCGCTCATGTCCTGATCTCATGGTTCTGAGATTAAGCCCTGCATCAGGCTCTGAACTGGATGTGCAGCACACTTGGGATTCTCTCTCTCCTTCTCCCTTTGCCCCTCCCTCTGTCTCTCTCTCTCTCTCTCAAAAAGGAAAGGAAAGGAAAGGGATGGGAAAAGAAAAGCGAAAAGACAAGACAAGAAACGATAAGCCAAGAAAAAATTACCTATTAATAGCTCAAGTATTCTGTGGAAGGCTATTTGGGAAACATCAATCTTGTTATTCTATGAACTACCATTTAGTTTCACCATTTAGTTTACTTTGAATAATCATTTACTCCGAACAAATACCTTGGAACTGAATACGTAGCTTAGGAACTCTACTGCAATCACTTGGGAAAACATATGAAGAAACTCAAGAATAATATGGTAAGAGTCAAACAGAAAAAACTGGCACCAGTAAATATGGAATAAATTTATTCTCAATGGTCTAAGATACTGTGGGCAATATCAAAACTTAGGAATCAAAACTTGGAAAAGTATACAAACAGATATCAACAAGACAAAGTTAGTATAACTAAAAATTCTGTTGACCAAATATTATTAGTCAGAAATCTGATCTTTCAATGTTTACAACATGGTGGTAACCTATATCTAAACTGTACCTTAATTATTTTTCAACATTACATCAAAGAGACAAAATCAAGGCTTGATACACCAAACAACAATTTGTTGTTTCATTAATGGTAAGATCTAACAGTACTATAAGAAATGATAAACCCACAGGTTCAAACTGATTAACTGCAAAACAAATTGTTGATAAAAGAAAAGGCTTAAGTCCTCAGTTATCATATACTTACCACACTGTGCACAAATTGGTAACTTCTGTACAGAATTGCAAAAGTAGCAAAATGCTCTATTCTTCTGCCGCCTTGTCATATGAAATAAAATTTTAAAATATAGTCAATATCAGATAAAAGGTGAGAGGATCTATATTATTACATACAGATAGAAAAAGAAATAAATATTTACCTCTGACACTTGTCACACTCCTGTAAAATATAAAAACATAACAATTTTCTACTGGTTGAAAACTGCAAATTTACTTTCATTATAAAGAATACCATTTTTCATGTTGAAACTTGAGTAACACTTCGCCAAAGCCTCCAACTTCATCCACATACACAAGCATCTATACATACTTTACTAACAAAGGTATGTTCCTGGACATACTTTCTTTGGTGACACCAAAGAAAGGAGTGGCATTTCCAAATAGGCTATATAAATACAGCAATGGTTTTTTTGTTGCGTTTTGTTGTTGCTGTTGCTTTTTAATCAGACAAATATTACAGAATAGACACAAGAAATAGTAGAGAACACAGTATGATAAAGCTCGCAGAAAATCTAGAATCTTAAACATGGTACTAAAAGTTTTCAACAATCTGATCCCTAACACTTTCAAACCTTGGTGGCCTATTCTCTTTAGATTCAAGTCACTATCTGTCAGCCATTCATGAAATAGGTCTTGTGCTTTTTCCAGGCCTTACTATTCTAATACTTTTCCTTGAAAGGTCTATCTTTACCATCTTTACCTGTTGAAAGTTCTGATGATGAACCTACCTCCTCTATGAACTGTACCCATCCATGCACATGCACTCAAGTTTATCCCTGTTTTACCCAAATGTCCCTGTCTTAATTGTACATTTATTACAACACTTACCAAACTCTAGCCTTCATTATGCGTATTTACACATGTGAGTCAATTCTTTTGTCTGTCCCATACCCCTCTCTAGTCATCTCTAGAAATGACCCTGAAGGGAGTCTCTACCATCTGTCCTATATGTGTTATGTAAACCTGGTCCCTCCCACCCCCAATGCCAGTCATAAACGTTAGCCCTGGGATGGGCACCTAACCAAGTCTTTCCCTCTCTGACAACACTCTGGAAAATGAGACACACAAGCTACCACGACCTAAAACCCAAAGCAATGGGGTAAGACAATCTGAAAAAATGGAACTAATAAGGAAAAAGAAATACAAGCAAAAGATGGAACTACAAGGCTGTTCATGTTCCAGGCATCCCTGAGCCCCAGTTACATCCTTGCCTTGCCCAACAACATATTAGTTGATAAACTCTGTTTCTTCCTAAAGTTACTTAAGTTGGATTTGTAACTTATAAACAAATATTAAGTAATACACAAAATGACTGACCTATGAACTTGTCAAAACAAGGGCTGTGTCTTTCATTTCTGTATAACCCACAGTGCCTAAAATACTACCTGGCACAAAGTAAATGCAAAAGAAACATTCGGGGATTTAAATCTTATTAAGCATTTCATCCTTAGATGAAACAAAAGAAGAGGAGTAGCAGGAATAGAAAAAGTAGAGAGGACTGGAAATAGAGAAATATGGGACAACTCAGAGAAACAAGGACCAAAAAAGAAAAAAGAAAGAACAAAGAAAAGGGTTATAATCACATGATAATCTTACGTTTTTATACTTTGACCAAACAAGCCTAGAAATGATCAGGACTAACACACTGAGCACAGCAAAAGAAGATAATAGAACAGTTAGCCAAAAGAGATGTCAAGAAAAGTGAAAAGTTTAGAAAAGAGAAATCAAATGAGTTAAGAACTGCTAAAAGAACTAATGAAAAGCCTCCAACTAATAGGACAAAATATGCATATACGGTTAGTGAAGTTGGAAATCATCACACAATCCCTAGTATGCATTCTTGTTTCATATCTATTCATCACTAACAGCAGCCAAGGTAATAAGCTAGATTTATAAATAACGTAAAATCAAACAAAATCATTGCTACTCAGTATTACTGAAAACAACGGGCATGCCTCTAACACAGATGCAAAATTCAATAAAATATATGCGGCAACACTGTATTCGCTAAAGTTTTATTCAAGCATTTTTCAGATAAGTATTATATAGTTTTTCAACCACCAACAGGTATCCAAAAAAGCTGTTACCATTGATGCATTGCATGGATGTTTAGCTAAATCTATGGTGCTTCTTGATGCTCTGAGCTGTTTTTCACGTTCCCGGCGGTTCTCTGCCTTCTTCCTGGCACCAGTCTTTTTTTTAGGCATTTTACCCCTCTTCCTACACAAGAGAACAGAGAAGATATAATTGCCAGGTTGCATTTGCTATTTTAAATAAACTAAGAAATAGCAGAATGAAGTGTTTTTACTCATTAAATTTTAAACTCAAACCTAGCACTTTGGTAAGCACATTTTAAGCCTTTATGAAATATTAAATATACATTATCCCAAATAAAATAGATAATTTTTAAAATACGGCACTTATTTGCACTACAATTCTAAAGAATGTAAAGATCAAGACAATTTATATCCTAGAAGCCAAATGTTTTCTTTTCCCACCGAGAAAAAAGAAAAAGTTTCTCTCATGTTAAGTATTCTTTAAAGATTACTCTGGGGGCGCCTGGGTGGCTCAGTGGGTTAAAGCCTCTGCCTTTGGCTCAGGTCATGATCCCAGGGTCCTGGGATCGAGTCCCACATCGGGCTCTCTGCTCAGTGGGGAGCCTGCTTCCTCCTCTCTCTGTCTGCTTCTCTGACTGCTTGTGATCTCTGTCTGTCGAATAAATAAATAAAATCTTTAAAAAAAAGATTACTCTGTATATGTGCCTAGATGAGGTGGCTGGCTACTGAGATCAAGTCCCCATCCCCTCCCATTCCACCCTAGGGTGCCACTGTCAGCAGGGAGTTGGCTTGAGGATTCTCTCTCCCTCTGCCCCTCCCCCTCCTCATGCTCCCACACTTGCTTGCTCCCGGATAAGTAAATCTTTTAAAAAAAAAAAAAAAAATTACTACATTTTAAAAACTTAGGCATATAACATTAATAAGAAATATTTAAAATTGTATTATTTACTCAGTTAATATCATTTTTTGAGCTATACATTCAACTTCATAAAATTAGAAGTATTACAAGTTTTATTTCTCCTGTGTAATAACAAAACATCTAACAAGTCAAGTCAAATGACAACATTAACTACTAAGCCAAACCTCTCTAAAAAGATATTAAAGGTATTATAGTTGCTTTGACTCTGGAAGCTGTCCCTCTCTCTACATGTAAGTGAGCATATAATTTTAGCAGAGTTCTATTTATGTTTAAGAGTATATATTATAAATGAGTATGTATATGTATAATGTATATGTATATGTATAATGTATATGTATATATGAGTATATGTATAATGTAATGTATAATGTATATGTATAAATAAGTATGTCCTGTATAAATAAGGCCTTTCAAACTGGCTTTCATCTTTCCTTACTTAGTTGAAAGAACTACCACATTTAGAAAAATATGATTTTTACTAAATAACACATTTTTATTTGACTATTCATCCAACCTGCAGACTACAAGTTCCCTGAGGATTTCAGCCCTGTCTTTCTTGACAATGTTTATCTCCCCGCCCTGCCTGGCACATATTAAGCAGTCAGTAAATGAAGAGACACATGAATAGATGGGTCTATGTACTTGCTTCAAAATATGAATCTCACGTTTCTTCATAGTCTTCAAAATACATGTTTTTTAAGTATTTTCTAAGATTGATTCTCAAAAATCAACTGTAGAAATTCCTAAGAAATACAGAATTACACATCTAGGCCTTGTTCAAGATCTACAAATTCTAAACTTCCAAGGACAGGATTAAGTTTCACTGGTGACTATGAAACAATCTCCCTGAAGGCACAAACATTCTCTTCAAAGAAACCAAAACACGTCCATGATACATGGAGAGATTTCTAAGAAATCATACTTTGAAGAAATACACATTTCTCATTTAAAAGGCCCTATTACAATAGGGTGAAGTCATGCACCAGCTAGCTCATCTTACTCCCAAGTTTTCCTAGTTGGGTGTCTACTCTTAACGTTAAAATGTCCGAGTAAAAGCCGAGTGGTGGGAAGAGGAGACTTAAAAATATAGACAAAACAGGCCAGGAAGTTTAGTAGGTGGTCAGCCAAGTAACTCCACGCCCACGAGATCACCCTTTCAGTATTTAAAATTTCAAAAATCTACAGGGTGAAAAAAAATTGTGTAGTCCCCTGCCAAAGGAACTTGGAAAACAATCACGGGGTGACCATTCCCGTGGGGATTTTTGCGTCCCCAGGGGTGAAAAGGCTCAGGCTGAGCCTCGATTTTTTTTCCTCCAATTTGTTTTTGGAAAGTTAAAAGAGTAATTCTTTTTCTCGTCTTATATAGGTTTAAGCCCTTCCCTAATAACGCTTCGACTTAAGACGCGGCCTGTGTCACCTAATGAGGAAAAAGGCACAGGGTCAGCGCAGCTTTGGAGGAAAAGCCTGCAATCGGAGGACCCAGCGGTGATGGGGGCGTCCAGAGGCGACGGCGGAGGTGCCACGCGGTTCGGGGAACTGACAACCATCACCCGCCCGCGGGACGCCCTCCCTCACGCGCGCTCCGGGTCGACCTCGCTCACCCTTGTGGGGAGGCCGGGCTCACTCCTAGGGCAGAGGGGCAGGGAACAGCGTGAGACCGGCCCGCGGCAGCAGCAATTCCAGCTTGCGGGCCGCGACTGCAGGGAAGAAGCTACTAAAACCGAAGGAGGGGAGA
This sequence comes from Mellivora capensis, assembly GCA_004024625.1. Classification (NCBI taxonomy): domain Eukaryota; kingdom Metazoa; phylum Chordata; class Mammalia; order Carnivora; family Mustelidae; genus Mellivora; species Mellivora capensis. Next base: position 63,589 of record PISX010007768.1, read on the forward strand.
CAGAGCCAATTTCCGACACTAGGAGCCGGACCGGACGTCCTCTTACGTCAGCAGCGTCTTTACGCCAGCGCGTCGACAGGAAAGGGCCCGCCCACTTCTATTTGCTCCGCCCCGACCCCGCCCACTCCCCCGGCGGGGGCGGGGCTCCCACTCCTGGATGGGGGATTTGACCCAGCAGGAGGAAGAGGCTACCTGAATAAACAGGAAAAACGGAACAGGAACACAGGGCCCGGGAAGGTCCAGGAAATTTTATTTTTTCAGAAAAGGAGAAATCTAAAGGAAGTGGGAAATGAATTCACATGCATTAACTGACTAAAATAGAAAATTTTTGCCTAATTCTTTGGAAACTTTATGTTACCTACATCTTTTGTGCCTCACAACCTACTTTTCATGTTTGCTGTGCAAACTGTGAACTCCATTCTTTTGTGAACAAATTTCCCACATTCAGGGCCTCTAGTGTATGTTCTGCCTTGTCCTTAATTGAAACCTATCATCCTCTCCCTTACAAAGACAACTTGCTTTAAACCTCTATGAAGTGAAAGGTGCTCATTTTTGCACACTTCATCTCTTGGTTAGGAGGTATGGTCAGTCCTCTTGTTCCCCTGTACCTCACTCATATAATTATTCTTCCTTTCTTTATAGCCATACCACTTTTTTTCCTTCGTTGTTGCTATTTTTTACCCAGTCCTTATTGGTGGAAAACCTTGGAACCTGACTTCCAAATTCTGCTATCACCCAGAATCACACTAACATCCAAGCCCATTCATTCTTTTGGGTTCTTGATTTCAACTCCACTGGTCATCACCTCCACTACACTACAGATATCCTCTCTCATGACCACACGCCAGGTTTTGTCATCTACTTAACAACTGAAATCCAAAATTCAGACAAACTATCTAACGTCCCACTTTACCAACTCACTCAATTTTCCCTTCCGATGAAGATTTCAAATCTCTTAACTCTTCTATTTGCTCTGTATTGATTATCTCTTTGTTTTCTTCCTTCCCCCTTTCCCCCAGTTTATCAAACACAGTTCATCATACCATTCACAATTTGCCTTATTTTTTTTCTTAGCAAACCAACTGGAACATTCCCAGTTCTGTTAATTCAACAGCTTGTCTTTTCTTTTCTACACATGACTTAGTGTTGTTAAGAGGAAAAATTTTTACACAAAATTTACACAACCATGATTTTACTCCAAATACGAAGTTACAAACTTCCACAAGGCTCTCAAAATTGCCCTTCAATCCTCCTATATTTCCCTAATCAGATCTATCATTCCCATTGCCTAAACTGTTTTATTCAATCTTCTCCCCTTTCCTCAACCTTCCATCACTGTTTCCATCTGTTTTAGCAGATACTGTATTTCACAGAGGAGGTAGAATATCAGTAATGGTTATATTTCATTGAATTCTCCTGACATTCTAATTGCTTTACATACATAGTACTAACTCCTACGTTTACACATGAGGAAACAAGGAGAAAGACTGTGAAACTTGCCCCAAGTTTACACAGGTGGTTTGGCTTGGCTTGGGGCATTGCCTGTTGCAGCAATTCTTAAAGCTTTTGGTCTCAAGACCCCTTAAAAACACTTAAAAATTGAAGACTCTAGCAACTTTTGTTTAGGTGGGCTATATCTATTGGTATTTACCAATGAAAAAATTAAAGAGAAAAAATTTATTAATTCATTAAAAGTAATACATCTCTTACATCTTAGTATAAATATTTTTTCAAAAAAATGTTATATTTTCCCAAACAAAAAACATACAAGAATGGCACCGCTTTACAGCCTTGCAAATGTCTTTAGTGTAAAGCTTGATAGAAGGTAGGTAAATTACTTAACAACTATTCCACTGAGAAATTTTTTTATGTTCTCATTTTCCCAATATATAGTTAGCCAGAGAAATTGTAAAGAACCCTCTGGGAAGGACTGGGGGAACTATTACAGTGTGCACCATTATGAAGTTTCTGGGTCATCCTCCTAGGGATCTGGCCTTTTTGCTGTCAGTGGTTTCAAGATCCCAAAACCAGCTCAGACTTAAAACTTGAGCAAAGAATCATGACTCATTATTGGAGTATTGTTCTCAAGCTCATACTGAGAGCCTGCTTCTATAGGGATTGCTCATACACTCCGTTTGTGTACTCCCTTAATTTATTTTGATCATATGCACTGGGCAGGATTCTTGTCTGCCGCCTGGGGCACTGTATTCTTTTATCCATCTCCCTGATCTTCTGAGGGTCAGAGTGCTCTCCTTTGCTGCCACTCTGCCCTGGCTGGTGATTATAACAATTGTGCCAAGGGGCGCCTGGGTGGCTTAGTCAGTTAAGCATCTGACTCTTGATTATGACTCAGGTCATGATCTCAGGACCTTGAGATGGAGCTCAGCCTCTGACTGGGTGTGGAGCCTGCTTGAGATTCTCTCACTCCCTCTGCTGTTTCCCCCACCTCTCTCTCTCCCCTCAGGAGGGAGCCTGGGGACAGCTCCTGAAGGGAGTACTAGTTGTACCATGAGAAGGAAGCCTCCGCATGGTATTTAAACAAGGTATACGTGGAGGGGATGCCACCCGTTAATCAGGAATATGGGATCATGTTTAGAAACAGAGGGTTCAGGAGAATCTGGCCATTCAAGATTTTCAGGTTGTCACAACCCAGCCCAGTGCATCAGAGCTTCTTTCTTTACAATCCAGCATTCTGACCTTGGCATAGCCGACCTAGTGGAGCTGCATGGTTGTTAATCTCCTTTGGAGCTCTGCCACACTTATGATTTAGTGCTGGGCCTATTCCTCAGCTTTTTCTGCCCTCCCACTGCAGGAGATGAAAACCTCTTTATGTGCAACCAAAGAAGCTTTGTGAATTTTACTCTTAGATTTTTAATAGCCCTTAACCATCCCAGTGTTTGGGTTTTTCCAAAGAAACGATTTTGCTTAGCAACAGTCAATTCCTCTGTCCTTAAGATGACAGTTTCCTTCTTATTACTTAAATGTACCCACTAGTATATTATCTTTCATTAGAATGCATCCTGGTTCACTAATGATGAAAATTTTACCTATTATTCTGTTTCCTTGTGCTGAGGTATGTATGTCCTATATTTCTCACCAATGAGAAGATCCTCACTGATAGTCAGGTGGCCACTGATTCAAGTTAACAATCTCAGATTAGCTTCAACTTTCTTGAATCATCCCTAACATCAACTATCTTAGATTGGTTTCTCTGGTACATACACCAAGTCAGGGGGAAGTATAGAGAGTTCCTAGGGGAGTGCTTTAGGAACAACAGCTGAGAAATGGATACTAGTAGGACTGGACAGAGAAAAGAGCTGGCCTATACTTTAGTCTCAGTGAAGACCTCAACTTTGAATCTGGGATGTCCCTTCAGACTTGAGGCAAAAGGACTCAGTCCTTCTATACCTGTGACAGTCATCAGATGTGAGCTGGCAAGGAAAATGAGTATAACCCTGGGTTAGACTACTGCTGAAGAGGGCGACAGCTCAAATTTGTTAGTTCGCTGAACTCCCAGCAGCTCAGGGAATAAGTCCTTCGTTTCTGAAGAGAAATATGGGTGATACCTCCCAATATTCACTATAAAAGTGATGGCAAAATAAAGAAATATTCTGACAAAGACAAAGAATCTTTACCATTGTAATAAACAATTTTGAATATGAAAACTATAAGGGACTGAAATTGTCTCTAAATTCAATGCAATTCAGAAGTGCCTGAGTGGCTCAGTCAGTTAAGCATCCCAGTCTTGATTTTGGCTCAGGTCATCATGTCAGGGTCATGAGATGGAACCCGGTGTTGGGCTCCCTGCTCAGTGAGGAGTCTGCCTGAGGATTCTCTCTCTCCCTCTCTCCCTCTTTCTCTTCCTCTCTGTCTGCCCCTCCCCTAACACACCTTCTCTTGCTAAAATAAATAAATCTAAAAAAATAAAAAATAAAAATATATTCAATGCAATTCAAACAAATCCTGACAGGGACTTTTTCATGGAATTTGATCCTAAATGTCATGTGGGTGAGTAAAGAACCATGAACATCCAAAACCATTTAAACACCAGCAAAAGAAAGATACCTTTATTATTATAAAGTTCTAGTCATTGAAACAGTGTTGTATAGAGTCAGATGTTGAAAACTAGACAAATATTACTGAAAAGAAATAGCAGAGACTCACAAAAATTTGGATACTTGAAAAGTGGTATCATTTCATTAGTATCCGTGAGAAGCATGTTATTCAATAAATGGTGTGGAGACTATTGGCTATCCATATGGAGGAAACCAAATTAGATCCCCATTTAACAGTATATATACAAATACATTCCAGGTGGATTAAAGACCTAAACATACAAAGCAAAAAATGTAAAACTCTTATAAGTGTAAGAGAAAGCCTTTATGATATTGAGGTATATATGATTTCTTAAATAAGATATTTAAAAGTAAAAAATTAAAGAAAATAAATAATGGATGTAACTAAATTAAAGATTAAAACTTCAGCATGGATAAAGTCACCAAAGTGAAAAGGCAAACCAAAAATTGGAGAAATAAGTTTGGCACCCATGTAACTGACAAACCATTTATATGTAGAATAAATTAAGAACCACCATTCAGTGAAAAAAGATACAAACAACCCAAAAGAGTTATAGGCAAATGATAAAAACAAGAGATTTTGTAGAAAAAGAGATCTAAATAGCATTGAAAATATCCAGTTCAATACCACAATGGAATACCATCTCACACCCATCAGACGGGCCAAAATTAAAGATCCTGGCAATTCTAAAAATTGAGGAAAGGTGGAAAAGCAGATTTTAAGCAATTCTGGTGGTAGCATAAATTTTAAACCCGTAGCAGGTTTTAATAACAATTTAATAACAATTTTAAACTACCTATCTTTTATTAGGGAAAGTAATAAATTATATGCTGTTTATATCGTAGTTAAAATTCATGAACTTAATCTATAAGCATCAACATGGTTAGTCCCAAAGCATTATGTTAAAGAGAAATCTAATTGAAATATCAATTAAAAAAATCAAAAAAAGAAACAACTGTATACATTATTTATGGAGGAATATATACCTAGTAAAAGTATCAAAACATTCACAGAAATGATATCAATTTCACATTGTGATTATCTCTGGTGAGAAAAAGGGAACAGATGGTTGTGAGGCATTAGCTATCCTTTCATCAGAACAATACTAGTCAAAAAACGTAAGTAATACTGTAAGCAGAAACAGTTAGGGGGCCCTGGAAAAAGAAAGGTGAGACATAGGAAAGGCCATTTTAGGCCCCTGACTGGCACTACCTGCCCAAAGCACATTTCTCGCAGAACTTCCTAGGATATATTGAAATTATAGAAGGAAAGTCCCCAATAGGTAATAATTTTAAAGGAACAAGAGAATGTAAGAGCCAACAGCCACTATCAGGTCAGGAGATAGCCTAATCACACCAGGGACATTAAATCAGTGGCATGGCCATGGTGAGTCCCATTCCCTGGCCTTGGTTCTTTTTTTTTTTTTTTTTTTAAAGATTACTTATTTATTTGACAGAGAGAGATCACAAGTAGGCAGAGAGAGAGGGAAGCAGTCTCCCCGCCAAGCAGAGAGCCCAATGCGGGGCTCGATCCCAGGACCCTAAGATCATAACCCAAGCCGCAAGCAGAGGCTTAACCCACTGAGCCACCCAGGCACCCCTCCCTTGCCTTAGTTCTTGAGTTAGGCTAAGAAAGAATTCAGGGCCAAACTCTAAAGCAAGCAAGAGTTTAATAGCAGTTTGAGCAAAAGTATACTCTTGAGATATGAGAGTGGGCAGGCCAGAGGTGGCAGATGAACCAGGGGTTCTGTTTGGATAGGTGATAGCTAGGGCAGTGCCTAACTAAGGTTGTGGCCAGTCATCTAAAGGACTCCCCCTACTGGTTGTGGTGGGGAGTTTTTGGCCTTCTGTGTCCCTTGTCAGAAACTGTTAGGGCAGCCATTCTCTCTGGGGAGGGGAGGTATTAAAATCACAATATAAATGTATAATAAAGCTATAAGTTACTGTAGGGCAGTGGTCATAGGGTGCATCCCCTGGGGTCTGAACAGACTCTTTGGAACTTGGCCTCAGCCCTTTTTAAATTTTTATTTTATTTTTAAGTAATCTCTATACCCAACATGGGGCTTGAACCTACTACCCCAGGATCAAGAGTCACATGCTCTACCAACTAAGCCAGCCAGGCACTCGGGGCCTCAGCCTTTTTATCAATTTGAAAGCACTTGTCCCTGCTCATATCTGTTACCTGCCTACTCTGTAAGTACAACTCCCAGTGCTGGTTCAAAAGTGAAGACTGACCTGATATACATTCTTAAGTTATCTTTCCAGCATGGAAAGCCCCTTGAGCACTCAGGTTCCCAACCAACTAAAGTCAGAAAATTGATGCTGACCCTTGCTGACTAGGCTACTGTGACTTCAACCTGGATTCTGTCACCTTAAGATGACTTTTGTCCCTATTTCATGTGGAATTCCCCATTGTGCAAGCCCCATTGTGAGTAGATATGTACCTTTAGTTTAAAACTTCCCCAGTTTGTTGTTCAAGGAGACACAGCTTGTGAAATATTCCCATTGTTCTCCTTTACTTGTTGCAAGTAAAACCCTTTCTTTTCCTATTCTTTGACTTGGTTGTGTCTTTTGGTTCCACACCCACCAACAGGTAAGACCAGTTTTAGATAACAATACCACATTTACCAGAATGGCTTAAATTAAAAAGACTGACAAGCCCAAGTGTAAATTAAAATGTGGAGCAACAGGGGGAGCCTGGGTGCTCAGTTGGTTAAGTATATGACTCTTGATTCCAGCTCAGGTCTTGATCTCAGAGTCATGAGTTCAAGCCCTATGTTGGGCTCCACACTGGGCATGGGGCCTAGTTTAAAAAGAGGTGAGGGGAGATTCTAAAAAAAAAAATAAAATAAAAATAAAATAAAATAAAATAAAAGCTGTGGAGCAGCCAGAACTTTCATTCCATTTGGGAGAGTGTGAATTTGGACTACCTCTTTGTAAATTGTTTAACATAATATATAAAGTCCATGCCTGTATTTACTAAATATTAAAATAAAGATGATTATTACAGCACTATTTGTAATTAACCCTAAAACTAGAAAAGGTCCAATTGTCCTTTAATAGCATAACAGGTAATGAATCATGATTTATCCATACAACAAAATACTGTACACTAACAAGAATGGATGAACTGGGGGCACCCGGGTGGCTCAGTCAGTTAAGCATCTGCCTTGGGCTCAGGTCCTGATCTTAGGACCCTGGGATTGAACCCCCATGAGGTTCCCTGTTCAGCGGGGAGTTTGCTTCTCGCTCTCTTTCTTCTTACCAACCCCCACACCCATTCCCTCCCCCCCCCCCCCCCCCCCCCCCCCCGCTCCTGCACTCTGTCTCTCAAATAAATAAACAAAATATTTTTTTTAAATCAGATAAATGTACTGTATGGTGACTAACATAACATAATTTCAAAAATGGGCAAACTACAACTTCATATAACAATATGGACAAATTTCACAAAAATCATCTTGGGAGGGAGGCTGGGGGCAGATCCTGAAGGGAGTACTAGTTGTACTAGCAAATGAAGCTAGCAAAGAAAAGAAGTCATCAGTGAAAAAAGAATTACATGATGATTCTGTTTACGCAAAGTTAATGAATTGTCTAAACGTATGTGTTTAGAAGTCTATAGTGGTTACCTTTGTTACAGAACAAGAATTCAACTGAGGGAAACTAGACATCAGATGAGCTTTATTCAGTGACTCATGAATAGGGCAGCTTCCAGCTAACAAACAGAAGGTGCTCCGAGGAGCCATACAAAATGGGAGGCTTCTATAGGCAGAAGGGGCTGGACAAGGAAGCTACTAGCAAAAAAAAAAAAAAAAAAAAAAAAGAGAGAGAGAGAGCACGAGAGAAAGAGGTTTGGTTCAGGCAAGGTCACCTTGTGGGGAGGAGCAGGGCTTCCAGATTGATTGATTTAAAACTACACTTCTGGGAGTGGCCGAAACTACAGTTAGGTTAGGTATTAAGTCACAGTGGGACTAAGACGAGTGACTTCATTTGGGGCCTGTTGTTTCTTTTTAACATTTGCAGGAAAAGGTAGTGACTGGAAAGGGTCATAAATGGGAGTACTGGAGATACTCTATTTACAACTATGTGCCAACTGTGAACAGTCATCTGTAAATTTATGATTCATGTCATACACATGTAGTGTTTCGTTACAAGTGTTTTAAAGGAATACCAATTAAAAATAGCAGCAGAGAATCTGGATGAAAAAAATTTTTAAAGATTTTGTTTATTTATTTGGCAGACAGAGATTATAAGTAGACAGAGAGGCAGGCAGAAAGAGAGGAAGGGAAGCAGGCTCCCTGCTGAGCAGAGAGCCAGATGCGGGGGCTCCATCCAAGATCCTGGGATCATGACCTGAGCTAAAGGCAGAGACTTTAACCAACTGAGCCACCCAGGCGCCCCTGGATGAAAATTTTAAAAGAAGCCATCTACAACAGTTCTTCCCATACTTCCTTACTGTGGCATAAATAAAAAATAAAACTTACAGGGTACACAAAGTTAAACAAGACAGGTCTATTTGTTGCCAGAGGTAACTCCCGTATGGGTCAAGGGCAGGCAGCCCCAAGATGGGCCGCTTTGGCATATTGATTATTTTAAATAAGAGTTACTTAGGAGACTGCCTATCCAGGGACATCCAGACCCTCTTCTGTCTCCCAGAGGCAGGAGAAAAAAAACTCCCTTGTAAAAGATAATCTCCCTGTATCAGGGGGTAAAGAGACATCCTTATGACCAGAAATGGGAAATTTAGTGCAGAGAAGGCTTTATAAACAACCCTTGTTACTTTTTACTAATTTACTATCCAAGCCCAAATTCCATTTAGAATTCCTTGCTGATTGGAGCTCCCAAAGTTAAGTTTCCTCTGTTGTATCAATTCCTTGAAGATCTATGGTGTCTTGTCTAAAAAATATAAATGCCTTGGTCATTTCTTTAGGTCTCAATTTCATAATTGGGCTTTCATGGACATGTAATACACCTTTGGCTTTTTCTCCTATTAATCTGTCTCATGTAAATTTAATTCTTAGTCCAGCTGGAAGACCTTGACGGGTAGAGAAGACTTTTTCCTTCCCTTCACTTTGTATGTGTGCGTGTGTGTGTGTGTGTGTGTGTGTGTGTGTGTGTGACTTTACTCCACCTCCCCCCCACCTTTTTTAAGTGCAAAGGTAAATTTCTATTCATCTATCTTCCTGAAAGAAATATTTTTTGCATTTTCATAATAGTACCTCCTAAACTCATTGTTTCTAGAAGTAGATGGATTTTTTTTTGTTTCTGGCCCCGACTCAAGGACCCAGGTTAAGGACACTTACAACTCATTTACAGCACACAAGTGTGCTGGGGTAGTGTTAGGGACCTCTGAACACAGGAGTTCTTACACTACCCATTCAAGGGTTTTTCAGTTTGGCTTTCTTTAATTTTAATTCTGCAAACAAAAATACATTTTCTAGCTCAGAAAATCACTTTCCAAATCCAGACAACTAATGTTGTCTGTCTTCTGTGTATTTCACTATCATTAAGAATCAGAAGGGAAATAATGTGGTTTGCAGAATAATTGCCTGACCAATTCCCCCTCAGTTCTTTTAAAGCATCACATTCCCTAGTTAGGCTAATAAAGGATCCTTAATAAATGGTTTGTGTGTTTTAGAGAAGACTTAGTGTTCAGAATGACTTATAGTGTTGAGAAGCGAATCATTTCTCCTTTTTTCACTGGTTATCACACCCTATTACCCACTGGCCCAATTTTTTTTCTTTTTTTGTAAGTGAGGCTCTAAGTACCTCCTTTATCTGACCAATTAGCTTTGTGGAGAGAGGCAGGGTTTCTAAATATCTAATGCCTGTATAGCTCTTTACAGTTTATTAAGATTTTCACATTCATTATTATAGTTAATACCCATAAAAACTCTGTCACAAAGCAGATATTATCTCCACTTTATAAGTAAGAAAGCTGTAAATTAGTTGTATCCATCATGACGAATGATACCTGTTCAAAATCAAATTCAACGTCTTCCCACAAAAACTGATGGCTCCTTGGAGTCTTAACTCAGTGAACACAAGGCACTGATCCAACTGTTTAAGGCAGAAATCTGCGAGTCAACCCAAACACTCTCATCTCTCCTACCCATTACTCTTATAATTAAGCCTGAGTAATATGACCTCCAAATTATCTGCCAAGCTCATTCTCTCAATAAGGTCAAGATATCTATTTCTGGCAAGATGTCTGGAGAAACTCTCTAAGAACAGAGAACACAAAATTCTGAATAAAACAAAACAAAAGCAAACAAACAAACAAAAACTACTTTTTCCAGAGTGTGGCTAAGCTGACAGCAAAGTAGTAGAAGTTCATGGAAACTCACGGGACTGAGAAAGCAGGAGTCCAAACAGTATGCAAGCTTCCGAGCTGACATTTGGCTGAGACCATCTGAAAACCCAGTGACCTAGAACTTGGATGCTGGTGAGGACCATGTGCACTGAAAAAACGCCCTGTGTCCTGAAAGAGTAGGATGTTGTATGAAGACTCTAACATGAAGATGGGACCTGCAAAGGACAACACCTTCAGTGCATAAACAATGCTTAGAGAAACAAAAACAAAAACAAAAACAAAAACCTCTTGCCACATGGAGGAAGGTAATAAGGATTATTCCGTGTGTCACATAAAAAGTACCACAAGAGAATTCCTAATGACAAGCATACGTTCAAGAATTTGTAAAGTCCGATTTTAAGGCTTTTCCCACTGTATTCTATAGTGAAATAAAGATAACAAATACAAGGAAGTTAGAGGCTCCAGAATATTCACAAGGTGAGACATCTCTGGTCTGCCGTAACAAAGGCCCTTCCACACAGGCGCACTGGACGTGATGAACTACACGCTCGGTGTGAAACTCACACCTCAGTGACTGGCATGTGGGAGATAGTATGAAGTTTCTTCTTCCTTGGGTACTCGGCTCTAAGGGACCCACAGCCCCCACTCCATTTAGCCACAGCTCACCTATTAGTCCTGTCCCATGCTGCTTTAGACAGCAGGCCTCCTGTGGTCCCTACAGGGTCATCCGGAGTATTCAGTAAAATACTGTATTTATAGCACTTGGGACTCTGGGCGCACTGACGTGAGACATGTAAATCAGACAGGGTAGTCTAGAGATATATACCAAAGAGATATATGCACCCCTATGTTTACTGCAGCATGATTTACAATAGTCAAAACATGGAAACAGCCCCGTGTCCACTGATAGATGACTGGACAAAGAAGAGGTGGTAAACACACACACACACACACACAATGGACTACTACTCAACCATAAAAAAGAATGAAATCTTGTCATTTGCAAAATGAATATATCTACAGAGTATAAGACTAAGGGCAATAAGTCAATTCAGAAAAAGACAAATACCTTATGGTTTCACTCATATACGGAATTTAAGTATCAAAACAAATGAGCAAAGAAAAGAAGAGATTAAAAAAACAGACTCTTAACTATAGGGAACAAACTGGTGGTTATGACAATAGAGGTAGGTGGGGGACAGTGAAACAGTTCAAGGGGATTAAGAGAACATTTATCATGATTAATGCTGAGTAATGTATAGAATTGTGGTATCACTATATTGTACACCTGAAACTAATAATATAATACTGTTCACTAATTGTAGTGGAATTAAATAAACAAATAAAGGGGAAAAGAAAACAAAAAACCTGACAAGGTAGTTACAGGTTATAATATAATGCCTCTACTCAAATGGGCAAAGCACTCACTTTTTTTCTAGTTTCCTCTCTTATTAATTACTTCCCTTCATTTTAGGAATGATCATTATTACAACTCTGCCTGAGTAGGGAGTTTCAGATGGAATAACCTTTTAAAAATTAATTAAAGTATTGGCAATGAAGATTATACAGCCAAGTGAAACTGCCCTATCTTCCAAACCAGAAATGTCAATTACTGTTAATTTTGAGCATAGAATGTGATTTTTATCCAGTATAGTCATCCGGATAACAATAGTTACTGCGCGTCCGAAAAAATATTGAAACATTAAAATAAATGAAAACAGGGGCGCCTGGGTGGCTCAGTGGGTTAAGCCTCTGCCTTCGGCTCCCGTCATGATCTCAGGATCCTGGGATCGAGCCCCGCATCGGGGGCTCTCTGCTCAGCGGGAGGCCTGCTTCCTCCTCTCTCTCTCTGCTTCCCACTCTGCCTACTTGTGATCCCTGCCTGTCAAATAATAAATAAAATTTAAAAATAAAATAAAATAAACGAAAACAGTTAGTGATTCTATTACTTCTCTACTTGGGAACTAGTGAAAGAACAATGTGTAGATAAACTTCAAAGCCTTTAAAACAGACTCGATATAAAAAATAATAAAACAGACTCAATATGATCAAAGTTGAAGTACAGTAAGTTAAATACCTGGAGGAAATAGCAAGGCATTATAATAACAGAATCAGATAATTTCCTAACTAGGAGTAGACAGTATGTTAATCATGACAGATATCTAACATCAGAGAGTATTGACTTAAATTATCATTTCATTTTTCTTTGACTAAAATCAAATTATAACTTCAATAAGGATTTCTTGAAATAACAAGCATAGATACATCTAATCCCCAGCTGCTTCCATAATTAAACACGATAAAGCAAAACACTTTAAATTACCAAACATACATTAAAAAATATGATTTGTTACTGTAGTTTTTTTTAAAGCCTGCTACTTAAAGATATTAAGGCAACAATTAAAAATTACATCAAAACTAGATATGAAATACATCAGTTGCGAACTGTATTCAGCTGCATGTAACAGAAAACTCAACTGATAGTAGATTTAACAAGATAGGTTGGTTTTTTTTTCCCTTCTCCTGTTACAGGAAGTCCAGAACTGATACAGTGTCTGAAGAACTGTACTTCCAAAGTCTTTGATTCTTTTGGCCAAGCTCTTAAGGATAATCACCATCAAGGAACAGGTTAGGCAGGAAAAATCGAAGAAGGGGAGAAAGGCAAAAGGACCCAAACCTCTAAGCCAACCCCTTGTCGGTGGCTTTCCTGAGAGCCCAACCAAATAACTCTGGATTTGGATAATTGACCAGAAGTGAATCACAAGAACATCCCTAGGTGGCAGAAAGCCAGGCAATTTTCTCATCTGGACACATTACAACCTTAAATAAAATTGAGGTTCTGCTATTAAGGGGAAAATGGATAATAGATGTTAAGTCGGAAACTAGCAGTTTTAGCCACAACTTGATATTTGATATTCCACAAGACAGGAAAGTTGAAAACTCTAAGGATGGATTGGGGGTGGGGGAGTGGGACAGAATCGTTTCAACATGGTAAACAGTATTCTTTAAAAATCCCTTCCAATACAAAACAACTAGATCCCTCTTGCAGCATAATTCTGAATGTATCGCTGAGCTCTTGGGAAGTAAGGGAAATCTCCAACACAAACACCACACTTTCCCTACAAAACAAAATCTGGAACTGCAACCAGGGTATTACAAAGTAAACTAATATGGAAGGGGTGTTTGTCTCCGGGCCAAAGCCAGCATCAGCACAGCACATGTGAAACTCGGTCTCTGGCGGCAACCAGTTCAAGGAGCTCACGTTATGTCCTGGGTCCTTGAAGGCAACTGAAACAGCCCCAGGTCAGTAGTGTCCCCACCTTCAACAAGAAGCCAACATAAACACTAGTTGGAGGAAAGAATGGCCAATTTAGGCCTCCAGGTTGTCCACAGACCAAAATCAACCAAACATGAGATCAAGGGAAGACAAACAAATAACCACAGAAGTGGCCAAAGGGCCACACATGCACACACAAAACCTACAAAGGATTCAACCCATTAACTCCTTAAAGACAAAAAAGTACATTGTCATCTCAGTATTTGTAGAAAAACATTTCACTCCTCATTCGTTTGTGATTCTCAACAGACCCATACAGCCTATACATTCTCTGTCCATGCCTAATAAGTTTTTGTGAATAATTTTGGCTTTTATAAGATAATTATATAACCTATGATAAGTGACTTTTTTCTTTCTACCACTCCAGCATCTTATATCTTTTAGTTCCTTTTCTTGCCTTAGTGAGCTGGGGAGAATGTCCAATACAATGTTAAATGGAAGCCATGACAGAAGGATTCTTACCTGGTTTCTGATTTTAAAGAGAATGCTTATATCATATTGCCATTAAAATGATGTTTGAAATTACAGGTTGTAACAGATAGCCTTTAAAAAAAATTTTGGCAGCAGAGGGCAGAGTACAAATGTTCCTTTTTATTGCTAAGAGATTTTGTGGGAACCAGGAATCAGGGACAAAATCGTGGACTCTTAAAAATAAACTTAAAAAGACAAGCAACTCAACAGAAAAGTGGGTAAAAGATATGAATGCACAGACAGGAAAACACAAACTGTGAATAAACATACACAGCTATTTCTAGCCTTATTAATAATCAGGTCATTTCACACCCAATCAAATACTCTAAAGACAGTTCTGCACATAAACACCAGAAAATGTATGCAAAAATATTAATAGCGACATAAGAGAAAAATATTGCAGACCAGCTCACATGTTTATCAGCAGCTGGACACATCTGTAAATTGTCACATATTCACCCAATGCAATGTTTTATGGTAGTGAAAATGAACAAACTACAACAATGTGCAGAATCGTGCCTGATTTCAGAAACAATGCTTACATATATTTTGCATATATTTTTTGGATGTTGTAAATATTATGTACTTTAAATCATAAGTGTGAATAATTGCTTGTGCATCCTGTCAGTACTTCCCAGAGAGTGGGTATTGAGAGAGGCCTTGGAGCCTCAGCTGCGCATTTTTTGCTGGTGTGCCAAGAGTGCAAGGCCCTTTAGCAGGGCCATCTCTGGGGTTATGTTTGCAATGAGCAACCTTGAAGACTGAAGTAACACGTTTCACTGGACAAATAGCAGGCTTGCTTCCACATGCTAAACAAGGCAATAAATTCCACAAGCCCAGTACTCTCTGGTTACGATGCAAACCTGCTCTGTGCTTAGTATCCCCGTGGGCCCTCAGCACCACTTTTATGAGATTTGAGAGTCAAGAGGACTCATACATGTTCACCATACTGACACTCTGCCTCGGCGGCCCCGTAAGTGCAGAAGTCTCTGACCCAAGAGCCTTGTGTCTTCGGCCAACATCCACAGTAACAAGCTGTCCTATTAGCCCACAAGTCAGGTAAAATCCCAGATACTGCATGGACCTTGACAGAAGTTGAGAGACTAGAAAGACTTCAAAAGACCCTGACCCTGTTTAGTCCCCAAGTAGCTCTTGACATGGACTTTCCAGCAATCTCTACAGCCTTCTTGTTCCTCTTGTGTAAAAGGAGAAAACTGAAGTAAATAGTCTCTAATAGCCCATGATTCTATGTTGTATGAGTACAGGAAAAATACCCTGAGATCTGGAGGGGAAGGCATTCATCCAGATAAAATGGAGCTTGTGAGGAAGACTGGAGGCTCCTTTACTGTTGCGCTTTGTAAGCGTCTGAATCTTGCCCCCTTAAGTGCTTTCATGGATGGTGCTCCTTTCCTCCTTCCCGCCTCCTTTCTTTTCCTACAATGAAATAGGGCAATGTGCCCGCCATTCAGAGTCATTTTCCTTTTGTGCTCTTCTCTGGATTGCAGAAGTGGAAGCCTGGCTTCTGAGTTAAATTCCACCGGTGAGAGGCGATCACGTAAGGTTTGGAAGCGGAAGAGAAGCAAAAGCCGTTATTATTCCTCTCGCAGAGCAAGGCAGGCCTAGAGCTGTAGCAGACAATAGAAATGGAGCGTCGCCAACCCCTTTTAGTCACTCTTCTGAGAAGTACTCATTTCGGTGCCACAGATAACTAAGTTCATCAGCGATGGGTTCTTGTGCTTCCTTCAATTTCCATATTTCATGAGACGTGGCTTTCCTCATTTTCGCTCTCTCAACCATGTTTTCATCTTTCGACTTTTGCATTTAAAATGCTTACTAGCCTTCCTGTTTGAAGTACCTGCAGTGGTTTCCCTTGTCCTGACTGGACCCTGCCTGATAAAAGAAGTCAAATTTTAGGAAAAGCTATTCTAAATTGGTTTTAGTCCCACCGCCCCCTCATTGCCAAAACCTTAGCAGTAAAAATAGAACCAATGATTCTATTCAAATCCATATCCCTATATGTTAGTTACTTGCTGCCAAAACAAATTACTACAACGTAGTGGCTTAAAACAACCCTTTTTTTTTTTTTTTTAAAACCTTACAGCTTCTGTAGGTCTGAGGTCCAGGAAGAAGGAGGAGGAGGAGGAGGAGAAGGAGGGGGAGGAGGGGGAGGAGGGGGAGAAGGACGAGGACCGAGGACCTCTTGGTAGAGGCTGTGGGGAAGTAACTTTTTCAAGTTCATTGGGCTTATGGGTTTACTTCAGTTCCTTGTGGCTTTAGGACTAAGGTTCTCTTGTCTGACCTGCCCATTGTGGGAGCTGGTGTCTACTCCTTGAGACTGCCCATGTTCACTCTCATGCTTTCCACAAGACCCCCTCTAATGACAAATTTGGGTTCTTGTCTTTCCCAAGTTCCTCATCTTCCTAACTTCTCCATCTCTCTGATTCTGACCAGAGAAGTTTCTCTGCTATACTCACTTGGATCATCCAGGATAAACTCCTCAGCTTAATTTATCTTTGATTAGACCCCTTCACCAGGTCACATAACATATTCACAGGTCCCCGAGGTTAGAGTATGATCACCTCTTGGGGTGGGGAGGGGTATTCTGCCTGCCTGCCACACCACGGAAAAATTGGAATGTTATTTGTTATATCTGCTCCATTTGACATTCTCACCTGAAACTTTATGATCTGCCTTGGTGGTGGCAATCTTCTTCAGCTTGTTATTTTGGTTTCCAGACACTTTTTTGGGTAGGAGTAAGACAGGGAGACATGGAAAGGAACTACCAATGTAGGAGAGCAACAAAAACAAAGCAGGCCCCAGGGGACATTCGAGAGCAAGAACTGCAAGAGCGATTATGAACAGACCTGGAAAAAATGGTGCATCTACTAAGGCATCACTTCAATGATTTCACTTTTAAAAATTAAGATTCAAGACCTGCTTCTTCCTTTCTCCATCAATTACACATAAATTCTTTTTAATTGAGCAGCCTCTCTTCTAGGGCATGTGCACGTACGCGCGCGCGCACACACACACACACACACACACACACATACACTGAAAGTGGCCAAAACTGGAAAAGAGAGTAATTTCTTAAGATCGGTTTTCGCGAAAAGCCTGATCTGAAATGAATGGGGAATTTGGAGTTGCTCCTTGGGACCTAGAATTTAAAAGGTCATTCTGTGGGGTGTGAGGACATCACCAATTTTCTTGTCAAATAAACAAACTATGTGTCTAACTTTACAGAGATTTCCTGCTATTTGGCTCCCGAGAAGAAACATTTCTCATCATAAGGATACCCCCTCATGCATACACCCTGAAACATATTTGTGCTTTGATGTGGAACAAAAATATTCATCAGAAGGATGACTGAAGCTTTTGTCCTGCCTTTATAAATTCATTATCTTTCTCAATAATGGAACTATTTTTCCTCTCTAATTTTGTCCTCCCATACTCGATTCTCATTCTTTTTATTTCCTTTGTTACCCATGAAGCATAGTCCAGAAAGGAAAAAATGAAATATGCAGAGATAAATAAGAATTTGAAAGAAATTTCTGTTTTATCATCTCAGATCTTTTAGTCTCAGAGCATTATAAGAAAAAATGGGATATGAAAAACATTTTATAAGCATTGTAAGAGAATAGCCTATATACATTTACCAGCCACCTGGCATATGGCAAGGGCTACAGAAAACTAAAAAAAAAAATTTTACGATTTTATTTATTTATTTGACAGAGAGAGAGAGATCACAAGTAGGCAGAGAGGTAGGCAGAGAGAGAGGAGAAGCAGACTCCCTGCTGAGCAGAGAGCCCAATGCAGGGCTCGATCCCAGGACCCTGAGATCATGACCTGAGCTGAGAGCAGAGGCTTAGCCCACTGAGCCACCCAAGCACCCCTCAAAATGATTTCTTAATACTTGAAATTTGTATTATACAATAAATGCAGTGAATTTTAATTCCGCTTACTGGTATAAAAAAAATACATCAAATTTAGCCCCTGGTTAATATTCTAGTCTTGTGTCAAATGACCTTAAAAACATGTCAATACTTATTTGATGTAAGATCATTTTAAGAATGTTTATCCCAAATGGGTTAACTATGTTTGGAAAAGACCTCAAGGCATATATTTACAGGAATATATCAAATGGCCTTGCCAAAATTCTACGCTCAAAATTACCCCTGGGTTTTGCTTATATGAAAAAGGTCCTTTAAAATAATAAATGGTCTTAGCTTGTGGTTATTCTGAGATTAGAACATTCATATCTCTGACCCTAAAGACATTTATTAGTATTCTAGGAAAGACTGAGGACCTCAGCAAGTATAAAATGTGCAACAGAACATAATCATAATCTTTATGTTTTTATTACAATTTAAAATTTATTGATAATTCCACCTCAGTTATCTTGTTTGGACAAGATGAGCATCAAGTTTGTCACTATGAGTCCCAAGAACGATTTCAGCCCTGTCACCAAGAGTAACCTCCATTTATCTCCCTTAAAATCTCTCTCCACCTTCAGGGGAGAATAGAGATCAATTTAATTGGCACATATTCATAGAACAGGGAGGAGATGGGATGGAGAATATTTTTATTTATTAAGTGTCTACCATATATTAAGTACTAAAGATGCAAAAGTGAATAGATAAGGAATTTTGCCTTTTTGCCTAAAAACAAGAAGCTAATGAAGGCATTTTAAACAAGGTGAATAGCTTATCATAATTGCTTTTTGCGGAGATCATTCTGGGCGCTGCAGGAAGATCACCTCCCTTTCGACCCTCACATCCGATAAATCGTAAGTTGGCACTAGAAGCTCCTACGTGTCACCTCCCTTTTCCCCTTCTCACCGCTCCTGCATATACACTCGGATCTTTCACCAACTCTCACCCGGGAGAGTCCTGAGGACCCAGTCCCTGCTTCCAATCCCATCTGCCTGAATCCAGCCTCTAGCGGCCCCAAGACCCAGGCTTCTGAACTGTCTCCTGCTCACATAGCTTCTCTATTTCAAATGGACCTCATAGGTTACAGAGTGAAGTCCAAATTCCTTCACAAACCATATCCAGTTCTGGAAAGTTTGCATTTTCCATGGTTTCACCTTGACCTGGAGCTCTCTCCCCACTCTCCCCTGCCTCCTACCAAGCCCCACTTATCCTTCCAAAATTCTTAACAGACTTACCCCTCTGAGAAAGGCTAGAGAGGAGCCCCTTTTTTCCTTTCACTGTGTTCAGGACAGCATCTGTCTGTTACTCTCGTGATTAGATGCCAGGAAGACCTGAGCCGGCTTGTGACCATGTGGCCGTGCGTCGGTGTGACCGTTGACCTGCCCAAAGCCACAGCTCTCCTTTCATTCAGCGTTTTCTCTATCCACCTCGGACCCCAGCAGCACTGTTGGCAAAAACAAAAACAAAACAAAACAAAATCTCCCCAGAAGGCACTCCCAAGCTAACTTGTAAAGGTGCAAAGAGAAGACCTTTAAAGTTTCAGGAAAGCTGAGAACAGCCTTTCCAGACCTGGTGCCCTTGGGTCTGAAGTAAATTAGACAGAAGCAGTCCTTGTCCATCCAACGGCTGGTGTCTGGGGAAATGGCGACTAGGATATAATTAGTTCTCAATCACACAGAATGATCAGACTCCACACGTTTGATTATAGTCACATATTTTTGTCACATACATGTGCCATGATCCTTTTTTATAAACAAACAAACAAACAAACAAAAACTGCTGAAGACACATTCAACTGAGTGCTCCTGTAATCCAAATGTCTATTAGGAAGCAAAATTGGAAATAAATCCTTTGGCGTTTCCAAAGAAAACATGAATTCTATTTTTAAATGCATGCCAAACAGCATACTCTTGTTTTAAGGATTTATTTCCCCTATGTTCTCTACAGCCATTCCATTTTATGGAATAGTTTACAGCTGAAGAGTGAAATATTATTGTTTGTTAATTTGGAAGTGGTCTGACCCCTAAGGACTTAAGAAAATATTTTTCTGTCACTATGCACTTAATAACTTCCAGAGTTTTCTCCTAAGACAAATGCTAATGATAAAACATTTGACTGCAGAGAATAAAATTTAATATGTTGTTATAAAGTAATGAGAATAATTTTCTGTGTAAGTCATAAACGGATTTTGAAAGCATTTTCATAAAAAATTCCAAATATCTAGGACCTCACCTAGGTGGGTCAGTCGGTTGTGTGTCCAACTCTCGATTTTGGCTGAATTCTTGATGTCAGCTCGGGTCGTGATCTCAGGATAGTGGGATTGACCCCCAGCGAGTTGGGAATCTGAGCGAATCAGGGAGAGGTCTGCTTGAGATTTTCTCTCTCCCTCTCCTTCTGTCCCAACCCCCGCTACGCTGGCTCTCCTTCTAGAATAAATGGATAAATCTTTTTTTAAAAAACTCCAAAAATCTTTTACATAGTTGCAGGATGTTTTAAATAAACACCCCAAAAAAACTGATTTGGAAGAATAATCATTTGATATGAATTTCCGTGATATTTTAAACAAAAGTTTTACTTTATTTTTTTAAGTTTTTTTTAAGGTTTATCTATTTATTTGAGAGAGAGTGCAAGAGGAGGGAGGAGCAGAGGGACAGAAGCTCAAGCAGACCCCCTGCTGAGCATGGAGCTGGGTGCAGGACTTGATCCCAGGACCCTGAGATCATGACCTGAGCCGAAATCACAAGATGGATGCTTAACTGACTGAGCCACACAGGCGCCCCTAAATGAGAGTTTTGCCTTAAAATCACACCTAGTAAACATGGATGAAAATATCTTGAAGGGTATTTTCATTAAAAAATATTACAATTCTGACTAAACTCTAGTTGTGTTTAAGACAAGGATGATTCAGACAGTTTAGTGGGCTGTTATTTTTATCTCCGAAGGAAGTTTCCTCCTACTTCTTCATAAATAACAGGACATGCTCCCCTGATTCCACTTGATCCAGAACTTAAATTCCCTGACAACAGTGATATGCCCAAACAGGAATCCTCCCAAGGTTTTCCCTGGGATTCTGAATGAAACAAACAAACAGTCAAAATAACTCTCTCTACTGGGGTCTCTAGAGACAGCAGACATCCTCCAAAGGATAAGGAGAGAATCTATCTGCAAAATGAAGCCAAGCAGAGACTGAGAAAGACAGTATATGAGGAAGAGAAGAAGAAAGAGAGAAAAAAGAAAAAATTCTTGATGAGGTTGAGTCCCTAACTTATGAAGTGTTCAAGTCTTTGGTTTCAAGAAGAAAATAAAAGCAGGACTGTGCCCGTCCTCTCACTTTCATGTAGACGTTGGGACAATGGCACCTCCAGATAAGAAGTGAGAAAGACAATCTGGTCCAATGTCCTTATAAACACCTGAATGACTAACCTTCTGGAAAACACACCAATGATATTTACTAGGAGGAGAATCTTCATCCACTTCTTATCTTTAGAAGGATGTTCCTGGTCTATGCAGAATCACTTATAGTAAGCAAATCTGGAATCCATAGGTTTATGGGGCCTGACTCCCTAGAAAATCTGATGTAAGCCATGTAACTATGTGGGTACAAAACATTCCTACATCAAACAACATTCTTTTGTGAGAGTTAATATTACCTCATGCATTATTTATAGAACTCGTATGTAATCTGGCTCAGAGTGCATCCAGATGTGATAACAAAAGATGCGTAGACCTGCTCTGGGAGATCCTAAATATTTCCCTTCATCTATGCCTCACAATTACTTGTATCTTTGAAATTATTGGTAAAGCTTTATAGAGTAAGTTGTCAAATTCACGTGAGTTTGGTGTGAGTACCTGTCCTTTTCATAGTAGTCCCGTTTCCTACATGTTTTTCTTTTACCTTCTGGGTTGGGTGGGCCAGTAAACTATCCTTCTATCTAACCCAGTTGAGGTTAGGTCTCTGCCATTTGCCACCTGTTGAGTCCTGACTAGTAGAGCCACTAAAATACTTGCTAGATCTGAATTGTTGAGAGTTCCCAATGGACATGGTACCAGAACCTTTAGGTCCCTAATCTTTTTCAACAATTTCGGGGGCAGTGAACTACATACAAAAGAGCTCTTGTAAAATAAATGTGGAGATCTGCTCTCTCACTATTCACAGATATTTCTTAATGGCGCCCTTGTACCTTTACACAGGTTGCCCTTACTCTGTTTTTATGGACTTTTACATAACAGTCTTATCAGAAATTAATTTTCCCTGTTCATCCTTTTATACTTGAAATAGTTGATATACGTCATAGATTTAGTACTTTGAGTGTCAAGATCTATGTGCACACCTATATAAGTGAATAGTCTACACTCTGAATAGACTGAGTAGA